>JAOPHQ010005581.1:15000-30119 GCA_030340625.1 Merluccius polli | reverse complement strand
ATACAGCTTGTCTATTAGTTATAGTTATACAGCTTGTCTATTAGTTATAGTTATACAGCTTGTCTATTAGTTATAGTTATACAGCTTGTCTATTAGTTATAGTTATACAGCTTGTCTATTAGTTATAGTTATACAGCTTGTCTATTAGTTATAGTTATACAGCTTGTCTATTAGTTATAGTTATACAGCTTGTCTATTAGTTATAGTTATACAGCTTGTCTATTAGTTATAGTTATACAGCTTGTCTATTAGTTATAGTTATAGTTATACAGCTTGTCTATTAGTTATAGTTATACAGCTTGTCTATTAGTTATAGTTATAGTTATACAGCTTGTCTATTAGTTATAGTTATACAGCTTGTCTATAGGTTATAGTTATAGTTATACTGCTTGTCCATAGGTTATAGTTATAGTTATACTGCTTGTCTATAGGTTATAGTTATAGTTATACAGCTTGTCTATAGGTTATAGTTATAGTTATACAGCTTGTCTATAGGTTATAGTTATAGTTATACAGCTTGTCTATAGGTTATAGTTATAGTTATACAGCTTGTCTATAGGTTATAGTTATAGGCTAGTTATACAGCTTGTCTATAGGTTATAGTTATAGTTATACTGCTTGTCCATAGGTTATTGTTAATAGATGGATAATATACAATATAACAGACCATTAAAGTACATATAGTGGTGTTTCCGGAACGAAGGCTGCATTTTATAGGCTATAAATCATCTGAAAACGTGCAACAGGCTATAGTGATTGTGAAGAATTATGCATTTCATACATTGTGCGGTAAAGGATTGAACCTGGTAGTAATATTTGTCATCTTAATATCGAGTATTTGTCACAGTGTCATTATTCAACTTACTGTCGGACCATCAAGAACTGTTTGTCTTTGAGTGTCCATGTGTGTGTGTGTGTGTGTGTCTATGTGTGAGTGTCTATGTGTGTGTGTGTGTGTGTCTATGTGTGAGTGTCCATGTGTGTGTGTGTGTGTGTGTGTGTGTCTATGTGTGAGTGTCCGTGTGTGTGTGTGTGTGTGTGTCTATGTGTGAGTGTCCGTGTGTGTGTGTGTGTGTGTGTGTGTGTCTATGTGTGAGTGTCCATGTGTGTGTGTGTGTGTGTGTGTGTGTGTCTATGTGTGAGTGTCCATGTGTGTGTGTGTGTGTGTGTGTGTCTATGTGTGAGTGTCCGTGTGTGTGTGTGTGTGTGTGTCTATGTGTGAGTGTCCGTGTGTGTGTGTGAGTGTGTGTGTGTGTCTATGTGTGAGTGTCCATGTGAGTGTGTGTGTGTGTGTGTGTGTCTATGTGTGAGTGTCCATGTGTGTGTGTGTGTGTGTGTCTATGTGTGAGTGTCCATGTGTGTGTGTGTGTGTGTCTATGTGTGAGTGTCCGTGTGTGTGTGTGAGTGTGTGTGTGTGTCTATGTGTGAGTGTCCATGTGAGTGTGTGTGTGTGTGTGAGTGTCCATGTGAGTGTGCGTGTGTGTGTGTGTCTATGTGTGAGTGTCCATGTGTGTGTGTGTGTGTGTGTGTGTGTGTGAGTGTCCGTGTGTGTGTGTGTGAGTGTGTGTGTGTGTCTATGTGTGAGTGTCCATGTGAGTGTGTGTGTGTGTGTGTGTGTGTGAGTGTCCATGTGAGTGTGTGTGTGTGTGTGTGTGTGTGTGTGTGTGTGTGTGTGTGTGAGTGTCCATGTGAGTGTGTGTGTGTGTGTGTGTGTGTGAGTGTCCATGTGAGTGTGTGTGTGTGTGTGTGTCTATGTATGAGTGTCCATGTGTGTGAGCCACTGGGACTGCGGTGAGCTCCCACACACAACCAACCTTAATCATGTCTTATCAGAGGACACCTGCCGTCTCTAAGGTCCAGTTTTCACACAAACTACATGTTGTGAGACAAAGATGTACTTTTGTCATTAAGGTAATTTGTACCTTCGATTAATTTCTATATAAATAAACAGAGCAGACTGCATATAACCTTTTGGCGAGATTCTGACAAAATGCATTTCAGTCAGTGGTGGGAAAACAAAATGTTACATCATACAGTTTGTACTTTCTAGGGAGCGACTCTGAGGGAACACTGTGTGTCTAAATGTCAAAGGACCGTCGGACCAGGAATAGATCCAGAACCAGATAGAACCAGAACATGGAGACATTTCTCCTCTGTGACATTTTCCCTTAATGACAATAAGAACATCAATCACTGAACGTACTTGACAACAGAGATTGACAGGTGCCCACTGAGATGGACCCGGTATCACTGAGATGGACCCGGTATCACTGAGATGGACCAGGTACCACTGAGATGGACCAGGTATCACTGAGATGGACCCGGTATCACTGAGATGGACCAGGTACCACTGAGATGGACCAGGTACCACTGAGATGGACCGGGTACCACTGAGATGGACCAGGTACCACTGAGATGGACCGGGTATCACTGAGATGGACCGGGTATCACTGAGATGGACCGGGTCCCGCTGAGATGGACCGGGTACCACTGAGATGGACCGGGTATCACTGAGATGGACCGGGTACCACTGAGATGGACCGGGTACCGCTGAGATGGACCGGGTCCCGCTGAGATGGACCGGGTACCACTGAGATGGACCGGGTATCACTGAGATGGACCGGGTACCACTGAGATGGACCGGGTCCCACTGAGATGGACCAGGTACCACTGAGATGGACCAGGTCTCACTGAGATGGACCAGGTACCACTGAGATGGACCAGGTCTCACTGAGATGGACCGGGTCTCACTGAGATGGACCGGGTACCACTGAGATGGACCAGGTACCACTGAGATGGACCGGGTCTCACTGAGATGGACCGGGTACCACTGAGATGGACCAGGTACCACTGAGATGGACCGGGTCTCACTGAGATGAACCGGGTACCACTGAGATGGACCGGGTACCACTGAGATGGACCGGGTATCACTGAGATGGACCGGGTACCACTGAGATGGACCCGGTACCGCTGAGATGGACCGGGTATCACTGAGATGGACCGGGTCTGTGTTTAATGAGTCATTTCCTGTTGATCAGAAGGTTTGATTGATTTTTGATTAGATTTTTATTAGGAATTTAAAAGCACAAACAACTCCGAGGAGTATCAACATACAATAATAGAGGATCGCACTTAAAAGCATTTACTTAAAAATCACTTATTTCCAAAGTGGTTCTCTATGGACACAAACAATACATGGAAACAAACACATGGATGTAAAACAACATATAAAACACATGGATAAAACAACATATAAAACACATGGATAAAACAACATATAAAACACATGGATAAAACAACATATAAAACACATGGATAAAAAACAACATATAAAACACATGGATAAAACAACATATAAAACACATGGATAAAAAACAACATATAAAACACATGGATAAAACAACATATAAAACACATGGATAAAACAACATATAAAACACATGGATAAAAACAACATATAAAACACATGGATAAAACAACATATAAAACACATGGATAAAACAACATATAAAACACATGGATAAAACAACATATAAAACACATGGATAAAACAACATATAAAACACATGGATAAAACAACATATAAAACACATGGATAAAAACAACATATAAAACACATGGATAAAAACAACATATAAAACACATGGATAAAACAACATATAAAACACATGGATAAAACAACATATAAAACACATGGATAAAACAACATATAAAACACATGGATAAAAACAACATATAAAACACATGGATAAAAACAACATATAAAACACATGGATAAAACAACATATAAAACACATGGATAAAACAACATATAAAACACATGGATAAAACAACATATAAAACACATGGATAAAACAACATATAAAACACATGGATAAAACAACATATAAAACACATGGATAAAACAACATATAAAACACATGGATAAAACAACATATAAAACACATAAAACAACATATAAAACACATGGATGAAAACAACATATAAAACACATGGATAAAACAACATATAAAACACATGGATAAAACAACATATAACACCACCCCCCCCCCCCCCACCGCTGAGCTGCCTTCACATTGTCACAATGTCCATTGTTTGGCTTGGTTTGATATGCAGCAGGTTGCTCCATAGGGAAATCCCACTGGGATAAATCCCACTGGGATTTCCTTGTGGAGCAACCTGCCTGTCTGTCTGCCTGCCTGCCTGCCTGCCTGTCTGGCTGCCTGTCTGTCTGTCTGCCTGCCTGTCTGCCTGCCTGTCTGTCTGCCTGTCTGCCTGCCTGTCTGCCTGCCTGCCTGTCTGTCTGCCTGCCTGCCTGCCTGCCTGCCTGCCTGCCTGCCTGCCTGCCTGTCTGTCTGCCTGCCTGTCTGCCTGCCTGCCTGCATAAAAAGGAAAAGGGAAAACAGCAAGAAGCTCATTTTTCATACTGGGATTATCCCAGTATGAAAAATGAGCTTCCCTTGAACATGAGGAACAATGCGTGACATGATGCTCTCATGTTGCCCTTATGTTGGCATCCAATAATATCAACCATATCAATTATAGTTCATATCATAGTGCTCACTTACTCCGAAGCACAGATGTACTCAGAATCAGCTTTGAAGCCGCTGTTCTGGTCTCTCCTCCTCGTCTTCCTCCTCGTCTTCCTCCGCACCAGATCTGAGCATCACTTTGTCTTCAGAGGAATAATAAAGAAACGTTTGTGCTTCAACTCAACACATTTGATATAAGGGGTCCAAGAGGTCCCCCCCCTGTTCCTCCTAAGTGTTCCTCTAGTCGCTGTGCCTCTCCAATCACTTCCCATTAGGCTGCTTTCATAGCGTCCTCCACAACATGGAGATCTCCACCAGGAAGTGGAGAGATGAACCAGCGAATCCAGACAGTCTGTTCCAGTGTGTTGTTTGTACAGACGTACGCTTTGTTGGTTCATTTAGTCCATAACTCGACCCTGCAGCGCTTCACGCCACTTATCCCCATGTCATCCATGGGAACATATTTATCTGTACATTATATATATATATATATATATATATATATATATATATATATATATATACACACACGCAAGAATACGGCTAAAACTTCATGGTCTGAACACCCACACACACACATACACATGAACTGGTTCTATCTATATACAGTATATATGTATAGATATAGATATATATACTGTATATGTAAACTAATGTTTCTGGATCTCTCTCTCTCTCTCTCTCTCTATCTATGGGATGTTATGTCAGACCTTTATGAATCAGTGAACCTTCAGTTCTGCTGAGTGTCTTATTCTCACCTTTTAGAGTTTAGTGTATTTTGTAGTGTAGTGAATAAAATACTAAATCATGAGCACGTTTCATAAAGCCCAATAACAATGTTATAAAGATGCACACTGCACTGTACAGTTCTCAGGGATGTGTCTCCATGACCTGTGGCAGCTGATCCCCACTCTGTCAGACTGCAGATCCGCCGCTGTGCATAAACGCATCTCAATGAATCCTTTCTCACTGCTAAACATCATTTCATGCTTTCACATCGGAGCACACGGCCCTCAGTCCGGCACCGCGTGGCACACAGAACCGGTCCGCTGCTTCATAGAAGACTCAGTATTGTATAATTTGGGCCGACACAGCCGCTGGTTTTCGCTTGTTGTTGTTTTTTAATCAATTCGCTGTTGTGGTCGTCGTCTGTCGTCTCGCGACAGTACCTACTGGTACCTTACAGACCACTTCAGTACCTACTGGTACCTTACAGACCACCGTAGCTTCAGTACCTACTGGTACCTTACAGACCACCTTCAGTACCTACCGGTACCTTACAGACCACTTCAGTACCTACTGGTACCTTACAGACCACCTTCAGTACCTACTGGTACCTTACAGACCACCTTCAGTACCTACTGGTACCTTACAGACCACCTTCAGTACCTACTGGTACCTTACAGACCACTTCAGTACCTACTGGTACCTTACAGACCACTTCAGTACCTACTGGTACCTTACAGACCACCTTCAGTACCTACTGGTACCTTACAGACCACCTTCAGTACCTACTGGTACCTTACAGACCACTTCAGTACCTACTGGTACCTTACAGACCACCTTCAGTACCTACCGGTACCTTACAGACCACCTTCAGTACCTACTGGTACCTTACAGACCACCGTAGCTTCAGTCCTTCTCCTACATCGGTGGAAAGGGGGAGGTGAGTGGGGGGTGAGGTGGGTGAGAGGAGGTGAGTGGGGGTGAGGTGGGTGAGAGGAGGTGAGGGGGGGGGAGGAGAGAGGGGGGGGGGGTATTGAGTGGGTTGTAATCTGCGACCTCAACGCTAGATGCTACTAGATTTCACACAGCGTTCCTTCATTACAATGAGCAGATAGGACAGACGGAGCTCAGTAGGTCTGGCGGCGCTGTGGAGGTCTCTGCTTTCCGATGCTCTTCTTTACATTTAAATGTGAAATGCATCACGTATCTGAGAGCCGCTCCCTCGGCGCATTGAGGACAAAGAGCCAAAGGATGCTCTCTATGAAGTTGACCACTAAAGCACATGATAGCTCTGTGAACCTTCGGCTGCCTCGGGACATGAGGACCTCTTCTTCTAATTGTGGATCATGTCTCCGTGTGGGCTGTGAAAAGCACCTCCTCAGGGCAGTCTTGTGATTTAACGTGAAGCCGGTCTTCAATCTCAACTCGTTCCGCCCGCTGACTGTCCTCAGTGAGAGAAATGTATGTCACAAGTCTGAACGATTGTCTGTCTTTGTGTAGTTTTGGTTTCCTCCCCTAGATGCCCTCAGTCGTTCTTCCACCTCATTGTCCTCCACGCGGCTCCACCTGTGTTGATAAATGTTTCCTCCTGTGTATTCAGGCCCTCCTTTGTGTTTTCTTAATCCGCCCTTCCTGTGCCTCACTAATCCCCTCTTGCACCTTCTTTTTGTTTAGCTTTTGATAAGACTGACAGTTTATTGGTTTGATTAGACGGAGCATGTGACTGCATGCGAGGGGGTAATGAAGTGTGGGCTGCAGTGAGTCATATCAAACATCTGGCTCAGCAGACCCAGGGCTGTGTGATGAGAGCCAGAGGCCTCTGACCAGGAGGAGCTTCCTCCAGGGACTTCTGGGAACACGTTGTAAAGCTATGATGGCTAACAGACCAACATGAAGCAAACAGCGTTTAGACGCTTCGAGTCGAGCGAAAATAGATAATGAACCCGTTAGCCCTGGTCCCTCCAAACTACCATGGTGACAAGGAGGAGGTGGCACCGTCTCCACAGTCACATGTTGACACAACATACCGGTGTGTGTGTGTGTGTGTGTGTGTGTGTGTGTGTGTGTGCGCGTGTTGCTATGCATAATGCATTAGATATTGGATCTTTTATACACGCAACCATCAAAAGATGTCAGATAAGAAGATAAGCGTTGATTTTGAATTAAGCAGAAATACCGACACGACCTCTCAAACCAAACCACTGTGGCTCCAAGCCTAGCATGCATAACATGTCTTACAGCAGAATCACATGACTCACATATGTTGACATGCATGCATAACATGTCTTACAGCAGACTCACATGACAAACATGTTGACATGCATGCATAACATGTCTTACAGCAGACTCACATGACAAACATGTTGACATGCATGCATAACATGTCTTACAGCAGACTCACATGACAAACATGTTGACATGCATGCATAACATGTCTTACAGCAGACTCACATGACAAACATGTTGACATGCATGCATAACATGTCTTACAGCAGACTCACATGACAAACATGTTGACATGCATGCATAACATGTCTTACAGCAGACTCACATGACAAACATGTTGACATGCATGCATAACATGTCTTACAGCAGACTCACATGACAAACATGTTGACATGCATGCATAACATGTCTTACAGCAGACTCACATGACAAACATGTTGACATGCATGCATAACATGTCTTACAGCAGACTCACATGACAAACATGTTGACATGCATGCATAACATGTCTTACAGCAGACTCACATGACTCACATGTTGACATGCATGCATAACATGTCTTACAGCAGACTCACATGACTCACATATGTTGACATGCATGCATAACATGTCTTACAGCAGACTCACATGACTCACATATGTTGACATGAATGCATAACATGTCTTACAGCAGAATCACATGACTCACATATGTTGACATGCATGCATAACATGTCTTACAGCAGACTCACATGACAAACATGTTGACATGCATGCATAACATGTCTTACAGCAGACTCACATGACACACATGTTGACATGCATGCATAACATGTCTTACAGCAGACTCACATGACAAACATGTTGACATGCATGCATAACATGTCTTACAGCAGACTCACATGACAAACATGTTGACATGCATGCATAACATGTCTTACAGCAGACTCACATGACAAACATGTTGACATGCATGCATAACATGTCTTACAGCAGACTCACATGACTCACATATGTTGACATGAATGCATAACATGTCTTACAGCAGACTCACATGACTCACATATGTTGACATGTATGCATAACATGTCTTACAGCAGACTCACATGACTCATATATGTTGACATGAATGCATAACATGTCTTACAGCAGACTCACATGACTCACATATGTTGACATGTATGCATAACATGTCTTACAGCAGACTCACATATGTTGACATGAATGCATAACATGTCTTACAGCAGACTCACATGACTCATATATGTTGACATGAATGCATAACATGTCTTACAGCAGACTCACATGACTCACATATGTTGACATGAATGCATAACATGTCTTACAGCAGACTCACATGACTCACATATGTTGACATGCATGCATAACATGTCTTACAGCAGACTCACATGACTCACATATGTTGACATGTATGCATCACATGAATAATAACAGAGACATTGCCTCCTCAGTACCCCACTGTGGGACCCTTCAGGACCTGAGGTGGGATCCACCAGCGGTGGACGTGGTGCTGCCCGCCGGCCGTCTGCACGGGAACAGGACTTCCGGTGGAAACCCGTTTTCAAAGTAACAGCCCAGCAGCGGACCGGCTCAGCGGACCACACGGCGCGCCGTGGCCGCCTCCGTGGGGACGGCGTGTGGCGGGTCGGTTCTGCGGTCGTCGGTGTCCGTTGACACCAACAGACGGTCTCTCCCGTTACTCCGTAGTGTACAGTCGAGAGGGGGGCTTTTATTTTGAAGCGCGTGCGGCTCCGGTAACCGGAAGTGTGCGTTGAACGTCGGGTGCTTTGACGCTCGTCGCTATGACGACATGCGGCTCTGCGGAGACCTGGAGACCTGGAGGCGGGACCTGGAGACCTGGAGGCGGGACCCCCCACCCAGGACCCGTCCTCACGCCCACTCCTGAGGACTCAGGACCCGTCCTCACACCTACTACTGAGGACTCAGGACCCGTCCTCACACCCACTCCTGCGGACCCAGGACCCGTCCTCACACCCACTACTGAGGACTCAGGACCCACTACTGAGGACTCAGGACCCGTCCTCACACCCACTACTGAGGACTCAGGACCCACTACTGAGGACTCAGGACCTGTCCTCACACCCACTACTGAGGACTCAGGACCTGTCCTCACACCCACTCCTGAGGACTCAGGACCTGTCCTCACACCCACTCCTGAGGACTCAGGACCCACTACTGAGGACCCAGGACCCATCCTCAGACCCACTACTGAGGACCCAGGACCTGTCCTCACACCCACTACTGAGGACCCAGGACCCACTACTGAGGACCCAGGACCCACTACTGAGGACTCAGGACCCGTCCTCAGACCCACTACTGAGGACTCAGGGTCCAGAGGTGAGACATTTATTTAATGACATTAATTGTCTTCTTATTGCTGTTCTAATCATCACCTGCTGGTGTTGTGTTGCTGTAATGTCATATTATTAATGTCATATTATTATTGGTCATATTATTAATGTCAAATTATTATTGGTCATATTATTGTTGGTCATATTATTAATGTCATATTATATTATTGGTCATATTATTAATGTCATATTATTAATGTCATATTATTATTGGTCATATTATTAATGTCATATTATTATTGGTCATATTATTAATGTCATATTATTGTTGGTCATATTATTAATGTCATATTATATTATTGGTCATATTATTAATGTCATATTATTATTGGTCATATTATTATTGGTCATATTATTAATGTCATATTATATTATTGGTCATATTATTAATGTCATATTATTATTGGTCATATTATTATTGGTCATATTATTAATGTCATATTATTATTGGTCATATTATTATCGGTCATATTATTAATGTCATATTATTATTGGTCATATTATTATTGGTCATAACTGGTGAAACTACTGAGTCACGTGACATACATACATTATAAATTATAAAAGTTAAATGATCCAATGTCTGTTTTGGTCAAATAAAAATCAAATGGTGAAACCAAGTCAGGAGTATGAGAATAACATCCGAGGGTTTATTGTAATCATTATTAATTCATTATTAGTACAGTCAAGCTTTATTATAATCATTATTAATTCATTATTAGTACAGTCAAGCTTTATTAATCATTATTAATTCATTATTAGTACAGTCAAGCTTTATTATAATCATTATTAATTCATTATTAGTACAGTCAAGCTTTATTATAATCATTATTAATATAGGCAAGCTTTATTATAATCATTATTACTACAGGCTTTATTTGCAAGCTTTGTTATAATATCTATAGGCGACGAAAACAGAATGAACCAATAATGAGGTTTAAACATATCTTCATAAACATAAATAATAAACATAAGCTTCATAAATATACTGAAAATAGGTTGGAAATAAAGTTATAGGCTAAGAGACAATTAACTTTTATTAATGTTTGACTCCTATGTGTGCACCTGGACACACAGGGTCCAGGTGCACACACAGGGTCCAGGGGGGCTGGACCCTGTGTGTGCAGGTGCACACAGGGTCCAGGGGGGCTGGACCCTGTGTGTCCAGGTGCGTGGACACACAGGGTCCAGGTGCACACACAGGGTCCAGGGGGGCTTGACCCTGTGTGTGCAGGTGCACATAGGGTCCAGGGGGGCTGGACCCTGTGTGTCCAGGTGCACACAGGGTCCAGGGGGGCTGGACCCTGTGTGTGCAGGTGCGTGGACACACAGGGTCCAGGGGGGCTGGACCCTGTGTGTCCAGGTGCACATAGGGTCCAGGGGGGCTGGACCCTGTGTGTGCAGGTGTGTGGACACACAGGGTCCAGGGGGGCTGGACCCTGTGTGTGCAGGTGCACACAGGGTCCAGGGGGGGCTGGACCCTGTGTGTGCAGGTGCGTGGACACACAGGGTCCAGGGGGGCTGGACCCTGTGTGTGCAGGTGCGTGGACACACAGGGTCCAGGGGGGCTGGAGTCTCGGCACTTTGGCCCTCAGAGTCAAAGTGCCCTTTTTTGGCTGGTGTTAATTGTATTTAATGTTTTCTTTATTCGTTAATGAAATTGTATCAAATATAAAGAGGGAAATGTTTAGTAGTATCCACGAATAAATACACCTTATCAATTTAAAAAGTACCCCCCCCCCCCTTTCCAAATGGTTTCATCTCCAATCAACGGTCCTTAATTCCGACTTTCAGAACTGGTCCTGAACGCACCGCAGCCCAGTTCAGTACAGTGAATGACGTCACTCAGGTAGGCGCTGTTTTAATGATAAAACCACAATTAAATAACTCTTACTTTTAATATTATATATCCGTTCAAAGAAACTATGAAGGAGGTCTAGGACCTGCCACCTGCACCTCGGCACTACTCGCACGCAAGGAAGTCTAATTATCACTATCATGAAGCAGCAGGATGCGGTCACGCTGGAAAACGTACAAACATGCAATTCATTTTCTGAAAAACAGGAAGTTATGTTTTGCATAGTTATGGTAGATTTATTTTTTTTCTTGTTGTGTGCGTGTGCGTGGGTGTGTTTTTGAATATAACATTTGTGGTTTCTTCAAAGGTGGATGTGTTTCAGTAGATTTCTAACCCTAACCCTATATACGTATATACGTATATACGTATATATATATATATATATATATATATATATATATATATATATATATGTATATATACATATACGTATATACGTATATACGTATATATGTATATATGCATACATATATACATATATATATGTATATATGTATGCATATTGTATATATTTTGATTTTGTTTTATGATTAATACAAATAATAATAATACAAATAATACAAATAATAATATTAATATTATTAATAATAATAATAATAATAATAATAATAATAATAATAATAACAATAATGATGATGATGATGATGATGATGATGATGATGATGATGATGATGATGATGATGAAGCTGTGTTGAAGGCAGGAACAATCGACTCTCTGTTCCCTATTTGAGGACAGGTAATGAGACAGTAGTTTAATTGTTGCCAGGCCATTGTTTACCGCCGTTACTCATTGGTCTGCACACGCCTTTATAAACGTGTTGACACGCTAAATATTAAATGTTCTGCTGTGTTGACATACAAACCAGTATTGTCCATTTCCTTGAATGTGAACAATATCTGAGTACTACAGTTATTATTAAGTATGCTGCTGAGATCATATTTGCCCCCTTACAAAACATTTCTTCTTAACAGTTAAAGTAAAAGGCCATTATCTTCATAATCATTTCAGAATTATAAGCTTCATTAAAGTTATTCTCAGTGCTAAACATTAGGCTGCTACGTCAATTCCTCAAAGGAATTTCTGTATATGACTAAATAATATGAAATTAAAATGAAGGTCAGGTGTGTGCAATGCAGTGTGGAGTCACAGCTTCCTCTTTCATCTCAGCCCATTTGTGTCAATGATAAATTAATGAAATATTTGTGGAAACATATTTACTGTTAATTGTATATTAGTGTAAAACCAGTTCAGCAAACCCATGAACATTTCTTCTAATGGTCGCACGCTTTTGATGACAAGAACCAACGAGATAACACAAATTCACAACGAAAAAAAGGTGACCGCTACTTCCTGACTACGTGATGTCCTCTGATACATGTGACCCAAACCAACCGATCCAGAGATCTCCACCATCTCCACCATCTCCAACATCTCCACCATCTCCACCATCTCCAACATCTCCACCATCTCCAACATCTCCACCATCTCCAACATCTCCACCATCTCCACCATCTCCAACATCTCCACCATCTCCAACATCTCCACCATCTCCACCATCTCCAACATCTCCACCATCTCCACCATCTCCACCATCTCCAACATCTCCACCATCTCCACCATCTCCAACATCTCCACCATCTCCAACATCTCCAACATCTCCACCATCTCCACCATCTCCAACATCTCCACCATCTCCACCATCTCCAACATCTCCACCATCTCCAACATCTCCACCATCTCCACCATCTCCAACATCTCCAGCATCTCCACCATCTCCAACATCTCCACCATCTCCACCATCTCCAACATCTCCAACATCTCCACCATCTCCACCATCTCCACCATCTCCAACATCTCCAGCATCTCCACCATCTCCACCATCTCCACCATCTCCAACATCTCCAACATCTCCAACATCTCCACCATCTCCAACATCTCCACCATCTCCACCATCTCCAACATCTCCACCATCTCCAACATCTCCACCATCTCCACCATCTCCAACATCTCCAGCATCTCCACCATCTCCAACATCTCCACCATCTCCACCATCTCCCACATCTCCACCATCTCCACCATCTCCAACATCTCCACCATCTCCAACATCTCCACCATCTCCACCATCTCCAACATCTCCAACATCTCCACCATCTCCAACATCTCCACCATCTCCACCATCTCCACCATCTCCAACATCTCCAACATCTCCACCATCTCCAACATCTCCACCATCTCCAACATCTGTCACAGCAGCGCCGCGCCGCAGCGCGTGACGACCGCCCGGAGGGATTTGTGTTCGCCTGAATAGTTTCCCGCGTGGCACGAAATCACATCCTCCAATGGAAACATCCGGACCGGAGGGTCGGTCCGCACCGGGCCTTGAGGAAAGACAGCACAACGTCAATGAGAGAGAGAGAGAGAGAGAGAGAGAGAGAGAGAGAGAGAGAGAGAGAGAGAGAGAGAGACAGAGAGACAGAGAGAGAGAGAGACAGAGACATAGAGAGAGAGAGAGACATAGAGAGAGAGAGAGAGAGAGAGACAGACAGACAGACAGACAGACAGACAGAGAGAGGGAGACAGAGAGAGAGAGAGAGAGACAGAGAGAGAGAGAGAGAGACATACAGAGAGAGAGAGAGAGAGAGAGAGCGAGAGAGAGAGAGAGGGAGAGAGACATAGAGAGAGAGACATAGAGAGAGAGAGCTTATTATTTTCAGATCCACATGAGAGCACATTGTCTGTCGGACGATTGAAATGAATGAATGTGTGCTCCGCTGTGGGATGTGTGAGCGTGAAGCAGCAGAAGATCCTCCGCTGAGATCCTTCTGGAAGTGAGTTGAGTTGAGTTCTTCATGGAGAACTAATTCAACTCAAACTTGCGGTCCTCATACCGTTGAGCCATAAAGACAAATACACAAACATACCGAGAAAACATACCGAGAAGATGGCAGCGGAAACCTCAATAACAAATAGTTTGTGTTGCTGTGTGGGATCCTTCGCTGAATAGATGGATAATAATAATGGATACTGTGCTGTGGCCATACGATTATAATGTGTAGAAAGTGTACATATATTACTAAAGCACGAGATATAGAGATATATTTATATTGTATTTGTTTTCTTGGAGGTGGTTGCTCCACCTATGATCTCCACCTATGGTCTGTCTCCTCTGCCATGGAGATATTCAGCATTATAACTCAGCTTCTGTCACCAACAATAACATATTATCCCCTATTATGGACAGCCAAACCCTCTCCATCAATATTTACTAAAGGAGAATCAATTATGTAATTGTAGATATGATGTAATGTATAAATATAATTGTATGTGATTGTTGGTGAGTGATAAGAATGAACCAACAGAGACGGACTTGAGCGATTCATTACGGGGTCAAAGTTCAAGAGGTT
>JAOPHQ010005581.1:0-7500 GCA_030340625.1 Merluccius polli | reverse complement strand
TATTATTTTGGCAAAGCAGTCTCATATTCCCAATGCCTAACGCCGAGTTTGGTCCGTTGGAAAGTCAAATATGTGATACAGAGTTTAACGATAAAATAACTGTAATCTGTTCTGCAGCCTATCAGTAGCAGAATGGGATGGATGGTCAAACGCAGCCGTCAGATCCAGGATGCTGAGAGCGGCGTTGTTAGGGTCCGCTTGTTAGCGTCAGCGCTGTGTTTACGGTCAGAGAGCCGTAAGGACCACACAGCAAACTGAGTTATCACACACAGTTTTAAAAGATACGCTTTCAAAACTGTTAAAAGAACCGAAGACTGAAGGAAGTACAAGACCGCTGCTTAGCCCCGCCGCCGCCGCCGGCCAGCTAACTTAGGTTAACCTGGGGGGGGGGGGGGGGGGGGGGCAGACATGGGGGGGGGGGGGGGGGGGGCAGACCTGGGGGGGGGGGGCAGACCTCCACCGGAGGGGAGCGCTGCCCAGGTCTAAGCCAGGTCTCAGTCAGGAATGGGATATCAGATGCACAGCAGGATGGCGGGTCTCCAGGTGTAATCCTACCAGGGATTGTGGATGAGTCCTGGGGGGTCCACTCAGGTGGACCGCAGGTCAGGAGGTCAGGAGGGAGTCTGCATGGGAGGTGACATATGTCACACGCCCCCCCCCCCCCCCCCCCCCCGTCGGTCGTAGGTCTGGGCAGTGGCGCCTTAATGCACAGGCTTACCTGGGCTTCAGCCCGGGGCCTCGGCCAATCAGGGGCCTCTTAAAAATATATATATTTAAAAAAAAGATGATAAACGTCCGTATTCGCGGTGTCATTACAGACCCACCCCCCCCCCCCCCCCGTCAACAATCGCGCAGACTTATTTTTAGTCATTATTTGCCTTCGACAGAATTCAATTTTAATCTAGATTAATCTAGATTAAAATGGCTCATTTGAATTCTGTCGAAGGCATTCCTAATATGCGTGTGCTACCTAAATAATGACTAAAAATAAGTCTGCGCGATTGTCAACCTGAATTCCAAGATTACAGTTAGATTAATCTAGATTAAAGAAATTAATCTATGCCCACCACTAATATACAGTATATATATATAATATATATGTCACAGTATATGTCCTTTTCCGTTTCCAGGTACGTGACCATCTTCTACGCGCTGCGCTACCACAACATCGTGACGGTGCGGCGCGCCGGCTTCATCATCGCCGGCATCTGGACCTTCTGCACGGGCTGCGGCATCGTCTTCATCATCTACTGGGACACCACGCCGGTCATCATCTGCCTGGTGTCCATGTTCTTCGCCATGCTGCTGCTCATGGCGTCGCTGTACAGCCACATGTTCATGCTGGCGCGCTCGCACGTCAAGCGCATCGCGGCGCTGCCCGGCTACAACTCCATCCACCAGCGCGCCAGCATGAAGGGCGCCATCACGCTCACCATCCTGCTGGGCATCTTCATCGTGTGCTGGGCGCCGTTCTTCCTGCACCTCATCCTCATGATCTCCTGCCCCCGCAACCTGTACTGCGTGTGCTTCATGTCCCACTTCAACATGTACCTCATCCTCATCATGTGCAACTCGGTGATCGACCCGCTGATCTACGCCTTCCGCAGCCAGGAGATGAGGAAGACCTTCAAGGAGATCATCTGCTGCTACAGCCTGCGCAACGCCTGCGCCAACGTCTGCACGCTCAGCAGCAAGTACTGAGAGAGGTGTGTGTGTGTGTGTGTGTGTGTGTGTGGGGGGGGGGAGGGGGGAGGGGGGGGGGGAAGGGGGTGACCAGCAAGTACTGAGAGATGAGGGGGGAGGGAGGGAGGGAGGGGGGAGACCTGCAAGTCCTGACCGGGGGGGGGGGGGGGGGGGAGGTTGAGATTGAGGCGGGTGGCGCTGACGAAATGACGTCTTCCTGGACTGCAGCTGTGATGAGAACCACATGGTGGGGGACCAGGAGGAGGTGTTGGCTGGTGGGTTGGAGATACGGCGCCGCTTTCAGTGGACAGGCGGGGGGGGGTCTGTCCTCTCAGCGGGAGGAGGGAAACGCAGTGAAGACGTGTCAACGGCGGCGGCCCGCTTTCGCTTTTATATGTTTCCATATTGTACAGCGTGTGACTGATTTGTCGTCAGTCTTATTTCCACATTTCGGGACTTTTGTTTCTGCTCCTTTCGGGAATCGACGCCACAGACGTTATATTTTATATTTTAAAACCGCCTGAGGATGAACTCTGAACACTGTTTTGCCGGTGGACCCCCCAGGTGGGACTACTGATCCTGATGCGTCGGTAGTCTGTTGCATCAGAGCACACGTTCAGATCAAAGCTCTGCACTGTTCCCATCGTTAAAACACACACTGAAGGTCGGCTGGTTGTCCTGGGGTTCGGATTCGGAGGATGAGATGTTGTGAAGTTTGTTTTCCAGCCAACGGCGTACATTTGCACACAGCCTGTGCATCTACTCTGCTTTCTGGAGGAGCTCATTATCGCCTCTGGATTATATTTGCCTGTTGCAAATCCCTTCTCTCCGGAGAGCCGAGCAGATGGATGGGAAGAAACGCAAACCAAACCAGATGTTGGGGTCACACTGTGTGTGTGTGTGTGGTGACCTGTGCTGTCAGTCTCCTTGGGTTCAGATTGATACGCTCCTCTGATGTTTTCATTTCCTCATCCGAGTCAGCTGACATCACCAGTCAGGAAGCGGCGACGCTTCGAACGGCCGACCGGCGTGAAGCTGACGCCGCTCATGCTAAGGTAGCCGCCGGTCTGCGCTGTAGCTGTTAACGTCCGTCACTTTGCACAGCTGCTTTGTAACGTTTCCATGTCTGCTTTCGTCAGTCGCGGCTCGTCTCTCAGGAGGAGGAGAGGACTGATGAACCGGTTTAATGTTCTGGCCTTGAGCTCCAGACCAGGTGAGGCGTCTACCTGCTGCCAGCGGCTGTGGGCTCCGTCAACCAGGAGACCAACAATACGGAGAAGAAATACTATCAAGAAACACAGACATGCACAGAAAACGAACACGACAGTCTAGATGGTCTTTTACAACTTGAAGCACACTGCGGTTCTTTGGGTTTACACCAATATGACAATCGAAGAATGCATATAATGCATCTGATGCATGTTATTATATTCACGGCACTAAGTCTGTAAAGCTGAAGCTAACGGTGTGCGTTCATTTACAATCTGTGATCACTGTTGGCTTAAAGTGAAGTGCTCTGTAAATGTGTTTATACAAAATGTCTGTTTATACCAAATTGAGTGTGTTTACAAGGGTGTCATGGTGAAGATGTCATATTTTATAGAGGCTATACGATATATATATATGCATATAGTGTCCCGATGCGCTAAACATGGATCTCCATGAAACATGCGGTACTGTTGGTTTGCTGTAATATGGCTGTCAAATAAAATATACTGTTGGTGGTACTAGTGGTGGAATTATTATTATTATTTGTTGTACTATGGCTGTCAAATAAAATATAAGAAATGCTGAAGACAGTGCTGGGTGGTTATGATATGAAATACGTGTCAGAATATTTTTTCCTGTGAGGATAAAAACATTAAAGTGTACTTCTTGTTGGCCTCTGTGTTAATATGCGTGCGTCTCTTTATTGTCCACAGCAGCGCAGCTCTCCTGAACGAAGGCCACATGTTGAGAGGTTTGCTCAGTGGATTTCGCCAGGAGACAATCAAATACAAAAATTGAGGCATGCGCATCGTCTCTGACCTCAGCTGAGCTGTGAGTCATGTTTCGCGAGATGCAACGTTAGCCCATAGCCTAGAAATGCCAACAATGCTTTCTATTCAATGGTGGCAGAATAAAACGGAGCAGCGGGATATCGATGCTATGGACCGATGAGCTGTGTGTCACCTGAGAGCTCACAGAAACTTTGAACTCTAATGAAATAATAGCGGCGTTACGCCCAGCCACGCCCCCTCCACGCCCAGCCACGCCCCCTCCACGCCCAGCCACGCCCCCTCACCTGTACAGGTACCGCCCAATGGGGGCGTGTCTCTATTGTAACCTTGTGGTATTGTTGTCGTATCATACAGTCATGTCATTGTTGCATTGTTGCTGTTTTATTTTCATTATTGTCTTTCAAGGTAATTATTTTACAATACTCAAATTCAGTACTTTGTTGAATGATTTAAATTCGTTAAGCCTATTGAAAGGCTGGATGGTTTTACCGGTCAAATTCAGGAAATGTGCCATCCAGGGTTTTATTTCTGACTTGCAGGTTTGCAGCTTCCTCCTCTGCTTTTGTGAGGGATTTTAACGGGAGGTACGTCTGCGCGTCGTCAGCATAGAAAGAAACTATCTATGGTGGTCCTGGATGGTCCTGGTGGTCCTGGATGATCCTGGTGGTCCTGGATGATCTGCACTCCTGGCAGCAGGTCAGATGATTCGACTCATCGGACCTCAGCCAAAAATCAGTGTTTCTGTCCCCTACAGAGTCCGGTTCAGAGTCCTGCTCCTTACCTTTAAAGCCCTGCATGGTACTGCTAGCAGGCCCCCCTCAGGTCCTCAGACCAAGGCCTCCATCCCCAGGTCCTGAACCCTGCTGGAGACGGGAGGCAGGGCTCCTCTGGACCATCTGAGTCACTTGGTGGTGTTAAAAATAGACTGACAACATATTTGTATTCCCCAGCCTGCGGGACGAGACCCATTGTTTGTAATATTTGTGTTCCCACTTTATTTCCTGTTTTTATCGCGTCATTCATTCTGTACAGCACTTGTTTGTTTTTTAAGGCGCTTTATAAATAAAGTTGCACTTGAACTTACGCACACATAACCGGCCGGGTTGGGAGTGGGGACGCTGCAGGAACACATGACACATAATCAGATCTGCTGTCCGCCCACACAGGACAAACATGGACTCATAAAGACAACACCGTATGGACGCTGATTGGACTGTGAGCCAACTATGAGACACCTGTACACCTGACAGGAAGTACACACCTGTATGTGTCATGTGATTGTACACCTGACAGGAAGTGCACACCTGTATGTGTCATGTGATTGTACACCTGACAGGAAGTACACACCTGTATGTGTCATGTGATTGTACACCTGACAGGAAGTGCACACCTGTATGTGTCATGTGATTGTACACCTGACAGGAAGTACACACCTGTATGTGTCATGTGATTGTACACCTGACAGGAAGTGCACACCTGTATGTGTCATGTGATTGTACACCTGACAGGAAGTGCACACCTGTATGTGTCATGTGATTGTACACCTGACAGGAAGTGCACACCTGTATGTGTCATGCGATTGTACACCTGACAGGAAGTACACACCTGTATGTGTCATGTGATTGTACACCTGACAGGAAGTGCACACCTGTATGTGTCATGCGATTGTACACCTGACAGGAAGTGCACACCTGTATGTGTCATGCGATTGTACACCTGACAGGAAGTACACACCTGCATGTGTCATGTGATTGTACACCTGACAGGAAGTACACACCTGTATGTGTCATGTGATTGTACACCTGACAGGAAGTACACACCTGTATGTGTCATGTGATTGTACACCTGACAGGAAGTACACACCTTTATGTGTCATGTGATTGTACACCTGACAGAAAGTACACACCTGTATGTGTCATGTGATTGTACACCTGACAGGAAGTGCACACCTGTATGTGTCATGTGATTGTACACCTGACAGGAAGTACACACCTGTATGTGTCATGTGATTGTACACCTGACAGGAAGTACACACCTGTATGTGTCATGTGATGCTATAGATTATGGGTCATAATCAACCGCATCGTTACCCTTTTGTAGAGACTATTATTTAATTATTGATTGCCACAGCCTTTAGGAGAGGACTGTTTTGATATACAATTTACTTTCTAACGTATTTCTACACATTCACAAACACAATCGTTTGCGTCGTCTGTCTTCATCATCAAAACCAAAGACTTGACGACCACCAAAAGTGAGTAAATAACGTAAATAATAAAGTAAATAATCTTATATGAGTAAATAACATCTTACATCTTACATCTTATATATATATATATATATATATATATATATATATATATATATATATATATATATATATACTGTATATATATATAGACAGACTTATTTTTAGTCATTATTTAGGTAGCACACACATTATGAATGCCTTCGACAGAATTCAAATGAGCCATTTTAATCTAGATTAATTCCAAGATTACAGTTAGATTAATCTAGATTAAACAAATTAATCTATGCCCACCACTAATATATATATATATATATATATATATATATATATATATATATAGAAACCAACTTGTTACTAAATGTTCATTTTCCTGAATGACTATTCGGACTATAGTTTGGAAGGAAACCATGACATGTATATTTCTCTATATTTGTTTTATATTTAAAGTATATATGTATATATATATATATATAGATTAAATAGTAAACAGCAGCACTAGGCGCAGCGCCGCCAGGCCCAGCAGCACAGCATCCTCCTGAAGGTGAGTCTGAGCTCGGCGCTGCGGTAGGCGTAGATGGCGGGGTCGACGAGGGCGTGGCTCATCATCAGCACCACGTGCAGCTGGAACAGCGAGCGGTAGCACTCGCAGTACGGGTTGGCGGGGCACGCCATGATGATGACGAGGTGGCAGAAGAACGGCGCCCAGCACACCACAAACGCCCCAAACAGGATGGTCAGCGTCACGGCGCCCTTCATGTTGCCGCCGCCGCAGCAGCGACTCCGGCACCTGACGCCGGCGGTGGAAGCGGCGATCTTCCTGGCGTGGATGCGCGCCACCACAAACATGTAGACGTAGAGGAAGATGATGAGCAGCAGGGAGATGATGAAGATGGCGAGGAAGACGGTCTTGATGAAGGTGGTGTCGAAGAAGCCCACCATCAGCACGGCCGACACGCCGCACGCCGTCCAGATGGCGGCCAGGATGGCTGCCGCGCGGCACATCGTCATGATGTTGTGGTAGCGCAGCGCGTGGAAAATGGTGAGGTAACTGAAACAGAGGAGATAACAAATCAGCTTTGTTGACAACAAATAACACCTCGACCCGCCAATAACTTTATTAGAACCAGAACCAGAACCCAGAGATCCTGCCAATAACACCTTCATCTGGTTCTGGTCACCAAGAAACCCTGAGCAGAGGACTCCTACGTACCGGTCCACCCGACCCCTACGTACCGGTCCACCCGACCGCTACGTACCGGTCCACCTGACCCCTATGTACCGGTCCACCTGACCCCTACGTACCGGTCCACCTGACTCCTACGTACCGGTCCAACGCAATGGCCAGGAAGCTGAAGATGGAGCCGACGAACGCCATGCACAGCAGCGAGTCGATGACGTCGTCCATCTTCCTCTCCGAGGAGCCCTGCTGGTCCAGGTGCCCTGAGTCGGCGAACGCCAGCATCAGGTTCTCCCAGGTCTTGGTGAGACTGGCCATGGTGTTGAAGGCGGCCAGGCTGCAGATGAAGCAGTACATGGGCGAGTGGAGGTTGCGGTTGTGTACCACAA
>JAOPHQ010005580.1:10000-27500 GCA_030340625.1 Merluccius polli | reverse complement strand
TATAGACCAGGGGCCGTATTCACAAAGCATTTTATCTTACTGCTAGGAGTGCTCCTACGCTAAAACATTTTACGTAGTTGTTTTTTCTTAAAAGTTATTCACAAAGCCGCTGAGACCTAGGCCTACTCATACTAGGGATAAATCACTAAGAGTGATGCGCCGTTGCTATGGATTACGTCGATTCTCGTGCACGAGTTTAGAAGCGGTCAGTACGGTGATTGGTTGTTCAGAGCAGGCGGTCTCTGTGAAACTCATCTGCAACATCCCACAAACGAGCCCACTTAATCAAGGAAGTAGCCTCGGCTAGAAATTCATTACTATCAAATAGTTATGGACAGTGCAGTTAGCAGAATAAACGCATGATGACAAGTTTGTGCAGACCACGATAATGACGTTGTAGCCTATATGCACGTTAAAGAGAGAGAGATAAAGGAAACAATAAAAATACTTAAATTGCATTAAATCAAGGAGGCAATTAAAAGCAGCAAACTATTATCCAATGAGCATATCTCCACTATTCAACACTTTAAATAACAGCCCATACCGGTTGTGGAGAGTGGCGCATACAGTGATCACTGTACTTGCCCTCTCTGGGCTCAGGCGTATTTCGCTGTGCAGGACATGAAATCGACATTTCATCTGCCCAATTCCTCTCTCCACAACATTTCGTGTATTTTTGTGTGCTCTAACATATATGGAGGAAAACAGTATGGTAAACAATAATAAATATGGATTCAACAAATAAAAGGCAACAAAGAGCTAATACGATGTTTTTTACGCATAGGACTAAGTGTAATCTGCGTAATCACTTACATGTTAGCCTACTTTAACTGTGCTCCCGGTTGTGGACTGAGATAGGGTGTCAAGATGTCTTGCAGGGATAGCCACTGTCACCCAGCAATTGACACCCAACGGTACATGGTGCCTCTCAAAAAGCTGCCTCAGACCGTTCTCCATTAAAATACACGAATCATGGGTAGACCCTGCAGGCCACTTTGCAACAACATCAAGAATGTTAAAAGTTGCATCAACAACAATCTGCGTGTTGATGGAATGTACTTTTGTTTCTATTGACGAACACGTCATCATCTTTTGATGGTGCAATTATTTTTATGTGCGTCCCGTCAACAGCACCGACCACAGCATACCTGCATGCCATGAAGTTGGCTTTGATCCTGTGTAGTTGTTGATTTCCAAAGGAAACCGGATAAACTGTTGGATGATATTAATGGTATTATTTCAGCCTTAACCAACTTTGAACTGAGCTCTTGTCCAGAATGTGGAACCACTGGCGTTCTAGCCTGTATGTAAATATAGGATCATTGTGGAATCGTGTGTGTGTTTGTGTGTGTGTGTGTGTGTGTGTGTATATGTGTATTTACATATATGTATGTAGATGTATATATATATGTGTATGTATTTTTTATTCTATTTTTATTATTATTGTATTGTGTTGTGTTGGTGTTATGGACCTTTCACGAGATGTGTCCTTAATAAAGTTTGAATTGAATTGAAATGTGGTCTACAGAGCGTGTTGATGGTTTGGTTTATGGCTGACTGATGGTTGCAAAATTTCTAAATCGTCGGCATTGCAAAATTGCATTTTCCCTGTTGCTAAATATGTTGCCAAACATTTTATTTCCGGACTAATTGGGTTATTCCTGTAAGTCGGGGATGTTATTGCATCCCGCACTAATTCCACAACAAGTTTCATGCCCTCACGATTTAGCCGATATCTCTTGATCAATTCACAGTCTTCCATTGTCTCCAAAACATTTCGTCTCGCAGCCATTTTCCGATTCTTTGTGAATAGGTCTTACTGAGTTAGGAGTCCTCTCGAGGACTTTTAGGCTCCTAGACTTAGGTGCTACTTTTAGGCCTAAAATACTTTGTGAATTGCTCTTAGTGAAAAAAAATAGGAGTCCTAAAGTTAAGACTGACACGGCCATTATTTTTAGGAGTTTTCTCCTAAATTCGCCAGTTAGGAGCTACTTTTAGCCCTAAGATCCTTCATGAATACGGCCCCAGTAGACTAAATTCTGTATATTGTAGATGTGTTGGATCTGCCCATATTTGGGCATGGCTCAAACCTATGGCATTATCTGTGTGGTTTCCCCAGAGGATAGACACTTCAGAATTGAAAGGAGCATCAGAACATAACGTGTACTGATAATTCATTCACTTCTCAAGTAAATAAGTAAATAAACGTTTTCAACGCAAGACATCCTGGACTCCTGTCTACTCTCTCCACTGACGTATGGGGCTGCATGATTAAAATCTCTAACAGCACATAAAGTAATGTTAATCGTGCTTCTTGAATGGATTGTTTATTATTGTTTCTTACTGTTTATGGAAGCTGATAATGCAGTAATTGTATTTTTCCTTTATGATTTGTTAAGGTTATCAACCTGAAACTGAACCTCCTTCTGAATTAACAAAATACATTCAGAAAAGAAAAGGAACTGAGTTGTCTGCGCATCATCTGTTGTTTTCTAGGCCTTTCAAGTTTGGCATGTTGAGGAAGAGTAAGAAACTTGACAAACACGTAAGGGATAATGCCCGACAAGACGCCTCCGCGTCGTCCATTCATTTCTATTAATGGACACCTCGAAGGGCATTATCCCGCTTATATCATGGCATGGTCACTTACAAAAGAAATAAATATTTAATCAATTAATAATACTTGTGTGTTTTAGAGTTAGAAGCTTTTTTTTATTTTTACAAGTCAAGCGGACTATTTAATATCTCCCATATGCAGGCGTTGCCAAGCAACGTGGCCATAGCGTCTTCATAGCGTCAACGTCTTTCCTAGGTGTAAATTAACACTTTTTAACCTACACCCTCCAGCCAATCAGAATCAAGTATTCACCCAGACCATGGTATAAAAGCTGTTGTATGACACCATAGATATATTCTAAAAAGACAACAGAAAAAATGGAGTGCAAATGCAGCAGTTGTTGGTGTTGGAGCCTTACTCACCCATAAAAATGTGGTAGACGTTAGAGGTACTCCTATCAGGATTTTTTGGGCCGATACCGATTACGGGGTCTATTTGAAGCCTACAGTTTTTTGTGTAGCATTACATATTGATGTAACAATTCTTAAGAACATTAACTATCACAATGAAGAGATTTCAAGTTCAATTCATTTATTTCAACAGGACAATGTGCAACATTGAACATATTAAAAATAACAAACATTGTTACAAACCGGCAACTTTCTAAAAAAAACATTAAAAACATTACACTTACACATATTTTGGTAACACTTTATAATAAGGTGCCATGATAAATAGCAAACTAGTCATTACCTAGCCCTTTGTTAATATTTGTTAATTGTTACTAAAATGTCTATTTGGCACAAGTTAATAGTTTTTTCATCATTAAATAAATATTAGTTTAGTTTAGTTTCATTTTGGATCCCCATTAGCGGACACAAAACGCCAGCTAATCTTCCTGGGGTCCATGAAGATTGAAAGCACATTCACATAAAAGTACATTTACATAAATACATCATATAATACTTTACACTTTACATATATGAATACATAAATAAATACAATTACATCACTCCATTAACCCCCCCCCCCCCCACACTAACCCCACCCACCTCATTACATTAGCAACATTACTACAGTGACAATTATCACAATTTCTAACCACATTGAGCTGTATATTCCATACAATATACAGTACATCACAAAATGTATATTAGGTATTAAACATTGTGTATTTCTGTACCCAAAAGGAACCTTTTTAGTTGCTTTTTAAAACCTTCTTTGCTTGTTGCTTTAGTAATGGCATATGGCAACTTGTTCCACTGTGAGATGGCCCTGTACATTAGAGCAGTTCTTTTCATTGCATTTGATCTTGGTAAAGGAATAGAAACCTGACCCCTGCTAACTTGTCTTGTCCTATGCTCATGTCTGTCTTGGGAAAAGGTTATTTTTGAGTACAGGCAGTTTGGTTGTTTAGACAGTTATATTCCTGAATAATGTTAGTAGGCTGCGTGTTAATCTGTCTTCTACTTTCATCCAGGCAAGATCACAATGCATTTGGTCAACACCCTTTCTCATCGAACACCCGAGTGCAAGGCGAGCTGCTCTATTCTGCACTATCTGAAGTTTGTTTAGGTCTTTTTCCGCTTCACTTGACCAGATAGCTGGGCAGTAGTCAAGGTGTGATAATACCAAGGTTTGAAGATGTCGGAGTGTAAGTGGTGTTAATAAAGAGGAGTATCTTCTAATCATAGATATTCCTTTCCCCATTTTACCCGTTATCTTGTCTATGTGATTCTGCCACGATAGATGTTCATCGAGAAGTACTCCTAGAAGTTTAGCTTCAGTGACCTGTTCTATACAGCTGCCCTTCATGGATATTTTTAATTGGTTCTGACTTTTTAAAGCATGGTTTGAGCCAAAAACAATGCATTTAGTCTTTACTACATTTAGAATCAATTTGTTTTAAGTTACCCATTCCATAATTGAGTTCAGGTTATTTTCCAACAACATATTTAACTTATCCATATTGTTTGATGATGACATATACACTGTAGAATCATCGGCAAACATGGCTACACTAGCTTTACTCAGGACAAGTGGCATATCATTTGTAAAAATAGAGTAGAGCAACGGACCCAAACAACTTCCCTGTGGGACCCCACATTGTACTGCCTTTACTGCAGAACAACTACCATTAAAGTAGACAGTTTGCGTTCTATTTGATAAGTAGCTTTGCATCCAATTAAGAGTCCAATTATTAAAACCATAAGCAGCCATTTTCATTAAGAGCATATTGTGATCGATCAAGTCAAATGCAGCACTCAAATCAAGTAGAACAGCACCCACAATCCTTTTCCTGTCTATATCACTCATCCACTGATCGGTCATCTGCATTAAAGCAGTACTTGTGGAGTGATCTTTTTTGTAAGCATGTTGAAATTCAGAGTTAAAGAAGCACTATGCAACTCGTTTATCAAAAATAACCTTAACCATGCAGGTTGAGAGTCGTTCTGATCGTTCTACAACACTTTCTGGGTTGTTTGGTGGGTGTTTCATCTCCCCCTGTTGGGTCCCCGCGGAAAAACAGAACATGCAACTTCATGTGGCCGTCCCGGCCACTTACGGATGTGACGCAGCGGAAGTATCCAATCGCGCCTCGAAAATGTAGTCAGATTGTAGTTTCACTGCTTTACGGTAGACCTGGGCGGGGGTGCCAAACATGGGTCCGGCTGAATATAAAGAGTCAGTTGCAAGGCAATTCTGGATCAATCGACAAATCCACTATGGATCCATCAAGACCCAAGAGGGGAAGGTCGGAGGAATCGAAGAATAAGAGAAAGGATTATGATAAACAAAGAAACCAGACACGAGTGAACATAGGGCGAGCTTATGCGGAATGGCGTCAACTGAGAGACTCGGAAGAATGCAAAACGGACGCCGACTTGGCTGTCTTGCTGCTGAAATTGTAAGTAGCCTACCCTTGGGTGAACTTCGTTTTTGTAATGTGGTTTGAGAGTCTGTTGAACAATGTGTTTTGCTCGACCGTTTTATTGTGAGCCCTGTATGTGTTTAGCTTGGTTGCTTCATGGCTAGCTTGCTAGCTAGTGAGGGTTTATCCTAGCAGTGACTTGCAAGTTGCTACCACACATGTTTGTTTGCGGTCCGAATCCAGGTTCTCGTTGTGTATTACTATTTATTTATCGAAGTGGGGGGTGGGGGGCGTTGTCAATGAGTTTTTACGACAGTGTTGTAGGCCTATTCCGAAGCTGCAGGGGGAGCTCTATAGTGAGAAATGCGAGCCCAATTCCGGCGAAAACCCAGAAACAGCGGAGGAATAACCGAGTTGCATAGCGCACCTTTAAGTTTGTTAATAGAAAAATAAGATGAAACCTGGTCGAACACAACTCTCTCCATGAGCTTGCTTAGCACTGGAAGAATGCTGATAGGACGGCTATTAGCACCGGAAAACATGTCCTTCTTGTTTTTGGGTAGTGGAATAACTTTTGCAGCTTTCCATGCCAGTGGACAAACACCTTTCAGTAAACTTAGATTGAATATGTGGCATATAGGTAGTGCAATAGAGCCAGAAACCATACCTAAGAGTTTCCCATCTAGGTTATCTAATCCTGATGGTTTTTTGCCATTTATACTACTGAGAAGTGTTTTTACTTTATCCACCTGTATAGTTTGAAAGACAAACTCAGAGTCCTTATCTCTCATGATTTTGTTGTTAATCAATTGAATTGAAAAATTGTTATGCAATGATGTCATCTCATTTTATAGATTCTCTATATTTCTAACAAAAAAGTCATTAAAGTAGTTAGCAATATGGAGAGGCTTAGTTATGAAGGAACCGTCTGCTTCTATAAAGGAGGGAGTGTTGTCCCCTGATCTTCCCATTAGTACATTTAATGTTTTCCACAGTTTCTTTCCATCATTTTTACTCTCATTTATCCTATTTTGTTACTTTATTTTTGTTACTTGGTTTCTTAGTGAACAATATGACTTCCAAACATCTACATTACCTGATTTAATTGACACAGATTTCATTTCATCCCTCTGGGCCATCAATGTTTTCAGTTCATCATCAATCCAAGCTGCTTTTCTTTTCCTTACAGTGAATTTCCTAATGGGAGCATGCTTATCAGCTACTTCTAAAAACATATTTGTAAAAAGTTCAAGTGCTTCATCAACATCATCAATTGTACATACATTCTTCCATTGCAACTTATTCATGTCCCTAATGAAGTCATTCTCACAAAAAGATTTATAAGACCTTTGAACAAGAACTTTAGGTCCAGCTTTTGGCACTTTAGCTTTCCTGACAACAACCACCAAATTGTGGTCACTGAAACCAACTGGAACTGATACAGCTTTAGAGCACTTTTCTTTTGCATTAGTGAAAATGTGGTCAATACAAGTTGCTGATTTCTGTCCTGCACAATTAATAAACACCCGAGTAGGTACTGTCATCATCTGAGATAAATGACACACCTTTGCAATATCACTGAGTTTCCTCTTCAATGAACATTTCGCCAAGAGCCAGTCTATATTCAAATCCCCTAGTAAATACATCTCTCTATCACAGTCTGTGACTTTCTGCAACATGTAAAGTATATCCTCCAAGTACTGAACATTTGCACTAGGTGGTCTATAGCAACACCCTAAAAGAAATGGTTTGGTGTGAGGTAAGTGTATTTGAATCCAAAGAGCCTCAATAGCTGAATTTAAAAGATCTTCTCTTATCTTAACAGGTATATGGTTTTGGATGTATAAAATATGTATGTTAATGTTTTAACAAATAGAAAACAATCTATTAAATAATATTGTATTAATATTTGTTAATAGTTAACTCTTTTTAACATCATTTAAATGTTAAATATTTATTTACAAACTATATGTTAATATAAAAGTTACTGACATATTATTATTTAACTAATTGTTATTAAACTGTGCTTCTGTCTATCGCAATATGAACCACTACGGGGCCATCCGGGCCAAAATACGGGGCCGGGGCAGCGGGTCTGTGTCTCCATTATAGAGCCTTCCCCCTCAGGGCCATCTCCGGGAACCTTTACGGGGCCGAAATAAGACCCTAACTCGGCGTAGGTACTCAGATCGGCCCCCGAAAAGATCCCACGTGGGGCTTAAGGTTTACTCACTGATTGGGTGAAAACATAGCGGGATGTGACGTTATCAGAAAACATCAAATCAAGCAGCATTTATAAAACCTAGCAGAAGAGGAGCATTAGCCTGGTAGCAACCATCTACACAGTTAAAAACAACATAAGAAGATGTTCAACAAGTGGGCCAATGATAAAGTCGCACTACAAAAAACTGTGGCATTATGATTACGCGGACATCGAAACTTTCGCCCCCTCCCGTTACCGCGTCGTAAGGGGAGGGGGACAGGAACTCGACAAGAACTTCCCCTCACTCTGCCCTCTTGACTGGCGTGTATGGCAAGCCGTTTTAACATTTATTAGCTAAGCTATTACATTGTGACTAGTCAGAATTTGTATTCAAGATATCTATAACATCATTCTGACTAGTCAAAACTGAATTACAGATATCAGCAGTGATGTCACTGAAAATTACACCCGACTCGTCACACATCCTAAATGACAATTACAGATATCTGCAATTCAGTTTTGACTACTCCAAATAATAGTTGCAGATATCTCAAACGTCATTATGACTAGTCCAAATTGTTGTGCATGACGTTGCTCATGCCAGGCTTCCCATTGGATATTGGCCCAGCAAAGCATTTGAACAGTGTTAACAGAAGCAATGGCGGTTGCTGTTGTAGATAAGATAGTTAGAAAATACCATGAAATAGAAAGAGCTTATCATCAAGGAGTTTGTGGTGAACGAGAGCTTTGTTCACTAGAGAGTTGTGATATAAATTTACAGCGTATTGTATTGTACTGTAAATTGTAAATCCTCTGTATTTCTCGACGACAGCTCCTGTCGTGCACGGGCTGCAGCATTAAAAACCCGGTCAAAAATGTGAACTTCGGCCTCAGGCTGCTCTGACATGGCGGTAAAACGGCTTGCCATGCGGTTGCAGTGCCACAGTATGTTTGAATAGCAAGCCTAGCCGCTCCTCCCCTCGCCGTAGATTCTGACATAACTACAGATATCTGCAATGACATTTCGCCTAGTCGCCTAGTATCTCTAATCAAAATTCATTTCAAGATATCTATAACTTGATAATAGATATCTACAATTAAATTATGACTATTCCTAATTCCAGTTTGAGATATCTACAACATTATTTTGACTAGTCATAATTCCAGTTCAAGATATCTACAATGTCATTCTGACTAGTTAAAACTTAATTTAAGATATCTCAAAGGGACAATGTAGATATCTTGAATTGAGGGGAATTAGAGATGAACTGGAACTGGAATTATGAATAGTCAGACTTAAATTGTAGATATCTGAAACTGTAATTACAACTAGTCATAATTCAGTTGCAGATATCCGCAATTCACATTGCAGATATCTGCAACTGAATTGTAGATATCTGTAATGAGAAACCCCATACACATGAATAGCAAAAGTGACATAATTTGTCCTAGGAAGAATAACGTTGTGGATATGACAAAAATGACAATGTGGATAGGAAGAATGTCATTGTGGATATCTGAAATGTTCTTTTTGACTAGGAAGGACTGAATTACAGATATCTGCAACAAATATCCAGTCTAGCTATTAAATGTTAAAACGGCTTGTCATAGGCGTGTCTCCACTGCAGAGTGGGGTCGAGAGCGGCCCATCCATGACGTCACAAGTTTCGATGTCCCCGTCATCGTAGTGCCACGTAGTGGAAACACAGGTCATGTGTGGTTTGGCTTTTGATCAAGAATAACATTCTGCAATTCAGCTTACTCACCAATAATCCGTTCCTTTATGTTGAAAGTATGTATATTCATTCCATGCTACAGTCTTCTCCAAAACTCCTATGTACTCCAAAATGAATGAACCTTTACGAATTGGCTCCAATGCAAACATACCTCTTCCTATCAATAGATAAATACATAACAGTTCATGAAAATGAGCGTGATAAAAAAAAGTGAAATTATTAGATGACAAATTGAAATTGTGAAGTATTGGTTCACACTGTCTCACTGTTGTCCTCATATGCCAAACACTGGCCTCAAACACCATGATCATGCAAACACAAAAACACACAAGCCATACTGAATCTTAGTCATATACAGAAGCAGTAAGTTAGCATTGTTTCAGGTCATTTTAAAGCACTTCCTGTGTTTGAATCTACACTGACACAGTGTACTGACAAACCTCTTTGAGCAAGACTGTGGGAGACACGGCTGCTGTGTGCAAAACCTGACCACAATTGACCAAAAACTACCAAAACTGACCTAAAAATGACCTAAAACTGACCAAAAACTACTAAAGCTGACCAGAACTGACATGAAAAGTGACCAAAAACCAATCTACAGATTAGACACTGACCAAAACAGACCTGGAAATTGACCAAAAACCAACCAACAGACTAAAAAACTGACCAAAATGTATACAAAAAGAAAGTTGAATTATCTTTTAAAATATGTAAAATGCTCACAGTCCAGAATTTATGTTATACAAAGTGAAATTATTCGATGAAAATGTGAAATTATGATAAAAAATGACAATCATGAGAAAGAAAGATGAAATTCATAAGATCTTCTAACTCATTCATCAAATATCATCTCAACATTACTGGACAGATTCACAATATTTACTGTTTTTCCTCGATGAGAAAGGCATAACTTGATGAAAACATTGTGAAATTTGATCCTAAAACTGCTTTTGTCATAAGCCAATATTTACAATCATGCAAAACTGTGATGCGATACTGTATTTTACTGTATGACCTTGTATGCTTCACTCTGTCCTTATAAACCATTACTGGGCCACACACAAACACACACAAGTCTTTGTACTGAAGTAGTGGTTCACACTGTCTCACTGTTGTCCTCATATGCCAAACACTGGCCTCAAACACCATGATCATGCAAACACAAAAACACACAAGCCATATTGAATGTTAGTCGTACACTGAAGCAGTAAGTTAGCATTGTTTCAGGTCATTTTAAAGCACTTCCTGTGTTTGAATCTACACTGACACAGTGTACTGACAAACCTCTTTGAGCAAGACTGTGGGAGACACGGCTGCTGTGTGCAAAACCTGAACACAATTGACCAAAAACTACTAAAACTGACCTAAAAATGACCTACAACTGACCAAAAACTATTAAAGCTAACCAAAACTGACATGAAAAGTGACCAAAAACCAATCTACAGATTAGACACTGACCAAAACTGACCTGGAAATTGACCAAAAACCAACCAACAGACTAAAAAACTGACCAAAATTGATTTAAAAAAAATAAAGTTGAATTATCTTTTAAAATATGTTAAATGCTCACAGTCCAGAATTTACGTTATAAAAAGTGAAATTATTAGATGAAAATTTGAAATTATGATACAAAATGACAATCATGAGAAAGAAAGATGAAATTCATAAGATCTGCTAACTCATTCATCAAATATCATCTCAACATTACTGGACAGATTCACAATATTTACTGTTTTTCCTCGATGAGAAAAGGCATAACTTGATGAAAACATTGTGAAATTTGATCCTAAAACTGCTTTTGCCATAAGCCAATATTTACAATCATGCAAAACTGTGGTGTGATACTGTATTTTACTGTATGACCTTGTATGCTTCACTCTGTCCTTATAAACCATTACTGGGCCACACACAAACACACACAAGTCTTTGTACTGAAGTATTGGTTCACACTGTCTCACTGTTGTCCTCATATGCCAAACACTGGCCTCAAACACCATGATCATGCAAACACAAAAACACACAAGCCATACTGAATCTTAGTCGTATACAGAAGCAGTAAGTTAGCATTGTTTCAGGTCATTTTAAAGCACTTCCTGTGTTTGAATCTACACTGACACAGTGTACTGACAAACCTCTTTGAGCAAGACTGTGGGAGACACGGCTGCTGTGTGCAAAACCTGAATACAATTGGCCAAAAACTACTAAAACTGACCTAAAAATGACCTAAAACTGACCAAAAACTACTAAAGCTGACCAAAACTGACATGAAAAGTGACCAAAAACCAATCTACAGATTAGACAGACCAAAACTGACCTGGAAATTGACCAAAAACCAACCAACAGACTAAAAAACTGACCAAAATTGATTTAAAAAAATAAAGTTGAATTATCTTTTAAAATATGTTAAATGCTCACAGTCCAGAATTTATGTTATAAAAAGTGAAATTATTAGATGAAAATTTGAAATTATGATACAAAATGACAATCATGAGAAAGAAAGATGAAATTCATAAGATCTGCTAACTCATTCATCAAATATCATCTCAACATTACTGGACAGATTCACAATATTTACTGTTTTTCCTCGATGAGAAAAGGCATAACTTGATGAAAACATTGTGAAATTTGATCCTAAAACTGCTTTTGCCATAAGCCAATATTTACAATCATGCAAAACTGTGGTGTGATACTGTATTTTACTGTATGACCTTGTATGCTTCACTCTGTCCTTATAAACCATTACTGGGCCACACACAAACACACACAAGTCTTTGTACTGAAGTAGTGGTTCACACTGTCTCACTGTTGTCCTCATATGCCAAACACTGGCCTCAAACACCATGATCATGCAAACACAAAAACACACAAGCCATACTGAATCTTAGTCGTATACAGAAGCGGTAAGTTAGCATTGTTTCAGGTCATTTTAAAGCATTTCCTGTGTTTGAATCTACACTGACACAGTGTACTGACAAACCTCTTTGAGCAAGACTGTGGGAGACACGGCTGCTGTGTGCAAAACCTGAATACAATTGGCCAAAAACTACTAAAACTGACCTAAAAATGACCTAAAACTGACCAAAAACTACTAAAGCTGACCAAAACTGACATGAAAAGTGACCAAAAACCAATCTACAGATTAGACACTGACCAAAACTGACCTGGAAATTGACCAAAAACCAACCAACAGACTAAAAAACTGACCAAAATTGATAAAAAAGAAAGTTGAATTATCTTTTAAAATATGTTAAATGCTCACAGTCCAGAATTTATGTTATAAAAAGTGAAATTATTAGATGAAAATTTGAAATTATGATAAAAAATGACAATCATGTGAAAGAAAGATGAAATTCATAAGATCTTCTAACTCATTCATCAAATATCATCTCAACATTACTGGACAGATTCACAATATTTACTGTTTTTCCTCGATGAGAAAGGCATAACTTGATGAAAACATTGTGAAATTTGATCCTAAAACTGCTTTTGCCATAAGCCAATATTTACAATCATGCAAAACTGTGGTGTGATACTGTATTTTACTGTATGACCTTGTATGCTTCACTCTGTCCTTATAAACCATTACTGGGCCACACACAAACACACACAAGTCTTTGTACTGAAGTAGTGGTTCACACTGTCTCACTGTTGTCCTCATATGCCAAACACTGGCCTCAAACACCATGATCATGCAAACACAAAAACACACAAGCCATACTGAATCTTAGTCGTATACAGAAGCAGTAAGTTAGCATTGTTTCAGGTCATTTTAAAGCACTTCCTGTGTTTGAATCTACACTGACACAGTGTACTGACAAACCTCTTTGAGCAAGACTGTGGGAGACACGGCTGTTGTGTGCAAAACCTGAATACAATTGGCCAAAAACTACTAAAACTGACCTAAAAATGACCTAAAACTGACCAAAAACTACTAAAGCTGACCAAAACTGACATGAAAAGTGACCAAAAACCAATCTACAGATTAGACACTGACCAAAACTGACCTGGAAATTGACCAAAAACCAACCAACAGACTAAAAAACTGACCAAAATTGATAAAAAAGAAAGTTGAATTATCTTTTAAAATATGTTAAATGCTCACAGTCCAGAATTTATGTTATAAAAAGTGAAATTATTAGATGAAAATTTGAAATTATGATAAAAAATGACAATCATGTGAAAGAAAGATGAAATTCATAAGATCTTCTAACTCATTCATCAAATATCATCTCAACATTACTGGACAGATTCACAATATTTACTGTTTTTCCTCGATGAGAAAGGCATAACTTGATGAAAACATTGTGAAATTTGATCCTAAAACTGCTTTTGTCATAAGCCAATATTTACAATTATGCAAAACTGTGATGCGATACTGTATTTTACTGTATGACCTTGTATGCTTCACTCTGTCCTTATAAACCATTACTGGGCCACACACAAACACACACAAGTCTTTGTACTGAAGTATTGGTTCACACTGTCTCACTGTTGTCCTCATATGCCAAACACTGGCCTCAAACACCATGATCATGCAAACACAAAAACACACAAGCCATACTGAATCTTAGTCGTATACAGAAGCAGTAAGTTAGCATTGTTTCAGGTCATTTTAAAGCACTTCCTGTGTTTGAATCTACACTGACACAGTGTACTGACAAACCTCTTTGAGCAAGACTGTGGGAGACACGGCTGCTGTGTGCAAAACCTGAACACAATTGACCAAAAACTACTAAAACTGACCTAAAACTGACCAAAAACTACTAAAGCTAACCAAAACTGACATGAAAAGTGACCAAAAACCAATCTACAGATTAGACACTGACCAAAACTGACCTGGAAATTGACCAAAAACCAACCAACAGACTAAAAAACTGACCAGAATTGATAAAAAAGAAAGTTGAATTATCTTTTAAAATATGTTAAATGCTCACAGTCCAGAATTTATGTTATAAAAAGTGAAATTATTAGATGAAAATTTGAAATTATGATAAAAAATGACAATCATGAGAAAGAAAGATGAAATTCATAAGATCTGCTAACTCATTCATCAAATATCATCTCAACATTACTGGACAGATTCACAATATTTACTGTTTTTCCTCGATGAGAAAAGGCGTAACTTGATGAAAACAATGTGAAATTTGATCCTAAAACTGCTTTTGCCATAAGCCAATATTTACAATCATGCAAAACTGTGATGTGATACTGTATTTTACTGTATGACCTTGTATGCTTCACTCTGTCCTTATAAACCATTACTGGGCCACACACAAACACACACAAGTCTTTGTACTGAAGTAGTGGTTCACACTGTCTCACTGTTGTCCTCATATGCCAAACACTGGCCTCAAACACCATGATCATGCAAACACAAAAACACACAAGCCATACTGAATCTTAGTCGTATACAGAAGCAGTAAGTTAGCATTTTTTCAGGTCATTTTAAAGCACTTCATGTGTTTGAATCTACACTGACACAGTGTACTGACAAACCTCTTTGAGCAAGACTGTGGGAGACACGGCTGCTGTGTGCAAAACCTGAACACAATTGGCCAAAAACTACTAAAACTGACCTACAAATGACCAAAAACTATTAAAGCTGACCAAAACTGACATTAAAAGTGACCAAAAACCAATCTACAGATTAGACACTGACCAAAACTGACCTGGAAATTGACCAAAAACCAACCAACAGACTAAAAAACTGACCAAAATTGATAAAAAAGAAAGTTGAATTATCTTTTAAAATATGTTAAATGCTCACAGTCCAGAATTGATGTTATAAAAAGTGAAATTATTAGATGAAAATTTGAAATTATGATAAAAAATGACAATCATGAGAAAGAAAGATGAAATTCATAAGATCTGCTAACTCATTCATCAAATATCATCTCAACATTACTGGACAGATTCACAATATTTACTGTTTTTCCTCGATGAGAAAAGGCATAACTTGATGAAAACATTGTGAAATTTGATCCTAAAACTGCTTTTGTCATAAGCCAATATTTACAATCATGCAAAACTGTGATGTGATACTGTATTTTATTGTATGACCTTGTATGCTTCACTCTGTCCTTATAAACCATTACTGGGCCACACACAAACACACACAAGTCTTTGTACTGAAGTATTGGTTCACACTGTCTCACTGTTGTCCTCATATGCCAAACACTGGCCTCAAACACCATGATCATGCAAACACAAAAACACACAAGCCATACTGAATGTTAGTCGTATACAGAAGCAGTAAGTTAGCATTGTTTCAGGTCATTTTATTATTATTGTTTTAACTTCTTTTTATTGAGTTTTTACATTATAAAACCAATTACAAAATCAACCTTGAAATATATCAATATCTCCCCACCCCACCCCCCCTCTTGATGTACAATTAAATGCATATAAATAACTTTTTTTTTTTTTTTAAGTACAATAGTAATAATTGTAATAGCACAGGAATATATAAGTATAACAAAAGTAATAATACAATAAGTAAATACTAAAATACCGTAAAATAAATAAATATATATATAATAATAAAATAAAACAATAATAAAAAAAATAAAAAATAAATAAAATAAATAAAATCAAATTGAAACCACTCGTTCTGACAAGGGATACACTGTTTCAGGTCATTTTAAAGCACTTCCTGTGTTTGAATCTACACTGACACAGTGTACTGACAAACCTCTTTGAGCAAGACTAGGAGACACGGCTGCTGTGTGCAAAACCTGACCAAAAACTACTAAAACTGACCTAAAACTGACCTAAAACTGACCTAAAACTGACCAAAAACTGAAAAAAAGCAAATTAATAATAAAAGCTTATTGTGATTTGGGGCTTTGAGACACAAGACATCAGACATCATCGAATCTCAAATCAAGCACTCACAGTACGCAAGTACACACAGGGTTTAAAGCAAAAACGTACCTTTGATGGGGCCGATGTATCTCCAGACACTCAACGCTTTGTCCTTCATCAGTCTTATGTGATGTTGGGCATCACAAATGGGGTCTGGTCTGCACCGCCTCACTGCAAAATATCATGTCAGGTCAGTCCTTACAAATATACAGCATTATCAGAACTCATTTTAGCTGTGGCCTAAAAAGGTATTATGTTAGGCACCGACACAGCTTAAGTTAGACGATGCTGAAGATGCTTCCAGCTTCCATCAGGCAGTTAAGGGAAAAGCAATGTTGACATTTGCTTTGGTTTTCCAGAGGGCTATTCCAGACAGGAGGTTCAACAAACTCTGAGTCTAACCCTGAACTCTGAGTATGGGTTCCAGAGCAGCTGATCTGAATTAGTTCAATCAACTCTGAGTATGTTAAGCACCCACAAAAAAGCCATCTATGGAGCTCAGATACAGTGATTCACCATGGCAATTGGTAAATTAAAAAAAAGGACCCTCCGTTTTAATTCAGTAGACATATATTAATGCATGTTTATGCTGACTGTGCATTTAATTATTGGTGGAATGTGACTATTTGGGGCCACAGATACATTACATTTAAATCAATCTGTTCATCTGTAATGTAACAAACACAGGAGCAACTGTAGGTGAAGATATTAAAAATCAGACATGTATTGTAATATAACAATCTGATCCAGTGAGGGGATTTACACTTGAAAAGAGGTTAAAATACAGTAGATTTTAAATGTTAGAAATGCATTTGTGTATTTCAGATACATCAACAAATGTAGTTAGTTTAAACAGTGAAATGCTGTTAAAACACATTCAGACTGTGTAGTTTGAAAGAGATTTTTAAATAAACTATATAGCCTACAATCTGACGGTGTTTAAATTGACTATATTAGTTAAAGTAGCTGAAATAAAGTCACTGAATGCTGTTGAGCCAATATCCAAATAATTATGTATTTTTTTGTATTTTACTGTATTTTAACCTCAACCCTTTCCAAGTGCTAATCGCCAAACACATTACTGGATAAGATTGTGAGATTACAAACATGTCTCATGTCTTTGATCTATATATTTTTTAAATCTTCATCTATATGTTTCATCTTCAGTTGCTCCTGTGTTTCAGATTAAAGCTGAACAAATATATTTAAAATGTAATGTAGCTATGACATCAACTGAACAGTAATAGAATATAAGAGCAGCAATAAGA
>JAOPHQ010005580.1:0-7500 GCA_030340625.1 Merluccius polli | reverse complement strand
GTTTTTAATTTCTCATAACCGCTATTATCCACCGCAACTCCCACACATGGGACGGGGGGGGGGGGGGGGGGGGGTTGGTACCCGCCAAGCTTAGATGTGTGCTGCTGCGTTCGGTGGGCTTCTTGTCTCCAGCCGAGGTGTGGTCGTCATTGTAGCTGGAATTGCTTAACAGTCGCAACACGGGGATTAACACGCGGCGAGGGAGCGCTGTAACATCTCACTTTTGTGAGTGTCCTCTCTATTTGAGCGGTCTAGATGTAACTAGATGTATCTAGATACATCTAGTTACATCTAGATACATCTAGATGTATCTAGATGTATCTAGATGTAACTAGATGTAACTAGATGTATCTAGATGTATCTAGATGTAACTAGATGTAACTAGATTATAACTAGATATAACTAGATGTATCTAGATGTATCTAGATGTATCTAGATGTAACTAGATGTAACTAGATATAACTAGATGTATCTAGATGTATCTAGATGTAACTAGATGTATCTAGATGTATCTAGATGTAACTAGATGTATCTAGATGTAACTAGATATAACTAGATGTAACTAGATGTATCTAGATGTATCTAGATGTAACTAGATGTATCTAGATGTATCTAGATGTAACTAGATGTATCTAGATGTAACTAGATATAACTAGATGTAACTAGATGTATCTAGATGTATCTAGATGTAACTAGATGTATCTAGATGTAACTAGATGTATCTAGATGTATCTAGATGTAACTAGATATAACTAGATGTATCTAGATGTATCTAGATGTAACTAGATGTATCTAGATGTATCTAGATGTAACTAGATGTATCTAGATGTAACTAGATGTAACTAGATGTAACTAGATGTATCTAGATGTATCTAGATGTAACTAGATGTAACTAGATGTATCTAGATGTAACTAGATGTAACTAGATGTATCTAGATGTATCTAGATGTAACTCGATGTATCTAGATGTATCTAGATGTAAGTAGATGTATCTAGATGTATCTAGATGTAACTAGATGTATCTAGATGTAACTAGATGTAACTAGATGTAAGTAGATGTATCTAGATGTATCTAGATGTAACTAGATGTATCTAGATGTAACTAGATGTAACTAGATGTATCTAGATGTAACTAGATGTATCTAGATGTAACTAGATGTAACTAGATGTATCTAGATGTAACTAGATGTAACTAGATGTATCTAGATGTAACTAGATGTATCTAGATGTAACTAGATGTAACTAGATGTATCTAGATGTAACTAGATGTAACTAGATGTATCTAGATGTAACTAGATGTATCTAGATGTAACTAGATGTAACTAGATGTATCTAGATGTAACTAGATGTAACTAGATGTATCTAGATGTAACTAGATGTAGCTAGATGTAACTAGATGTAACTAGATGTATCTAGATGTATCTAGATGTAACTAGATGTAACTAGATGTATCTAGATGTAACTAGATGTAACTAGATGTATCTAGATGTATCTAGATGTAACTAGATGTATCTAGATGTAACTAGATGTAACTAGATGTAACTAGATGTATCTAGATGTAACTAGATGCAACTAGATGTATCTAGATGTAACTAGATGTATCTAGATGTATCTAGATGTATCTAGATGTAACTAGATGTATCTAGTTACATCTAGTGTAACTAGATGTAACTAGATGTATCTAGATGTAACTAGATGTATCTAGTTACATCTAGTGTAACTAGATGCAACTAGATGTAACTAGATGTATCTAGATGTAACTAGATGCAACTAGATGTATCTAGATGTAACTAGATGTATCTAGATGTAACTAGATGTAACTAGATGTATCTAGATGTAACTAGATGCAACTAGATGTATCTAGATGTAACTAGATGTATCTAGATGTAACTAGGTGTATCTAGATGTATCTAGATGTATCTAGATGTAACTAGATGTATCTAGTTACATCTAGTGTATCTAGATGTAACTAGATGTATCTAGATGTATCTAGATGTAACTAGATGTATCTAGTTACATCTAGTGTAACTAGATGTAACTAGATGTATCTAGATGTAACTAGATGTAACTAGATGTATCTAGATGTAACTAGATGTATCTAGATGTAACTAGATGTAACTAGATGTATCTAGATGTAACTAGATGTAACTAGATGTAACTAGATGTATCTAGATGTAACTAGATGTATCTAGATGTAACTAGATGTATCTAGATGTAACTAGATGTAACTAGATGTATCTAGATGTATCTAGATGTAACTGGATGTAACTGGATGTATCTAGATGTAACTAGATGTAACTAGATGTATCTAGATGTAACTAGATGTAACGCTTTGGACCGGTTCTCCAGCTGCCATGTGTGTGTGTTTTCAAATGGGTGTGCAGCGCTGCATCCAATGTATGTCTCTGTGTACAAACCCATACATGTGTGTGTGTGTGTGTGTGTGTGTGTGTGTGTGTGTGTGTGTGTGTGTGTGTGTGTGTGTGTGTGTGTGTGGCTCTGTAAATGTGCTGGTGCAGAGTGACAGTGATAATGACATTACCATGGCTGCTAAATATATCCTCCACCTCACACCTCCTCTGCATACGTGTTGCTCAATCCCATGTTACACGTCTTCTGTATCGCAACACGTTTTATCATCTGACCTACAGCACAGAACCTGTTGTGGTGGAGTGTGTTAAACTGTCCCAGAAATGTGTGTGTGTGTGTGTGTGTGTGTGTGTGTGTGTGTGTGTTGTGTGTGTGTGTGTGTGTGTGTGTGTGGGTGTGTGGGTGTCTGGTGTGTGGGTGTGTGGGTGTATGCACAGGCTGGGGGAGGTGCAGTGGGGAGCGAAGTGTGTGTGTGTGTGTGTGTGTGTGTGTGTGTGTGTGTGTGTGTGTGTGTGTGTGTGTGTGTGTGTGTGTGTGTGTGTGTGTGTGTGTGTGTGTGCGTGCATGTGCATGCGTGCGTGTGTATGTGTGTGTGTGCGTGTGTGCGTGTGTGGGTGTCTGGGTGTGTGCACAGGCTGGGGGAGGTGCAGTGGGGAGCAAGGTGTGTGTGTGTGTGTGTGTGTGTGTGTGTGTGTGTGTGTGTGCGCGTGCGCGCGTATGTGTGTGTGTGCGCGCGTGTGTGTGTTTGTGTGGCAATCGAATTTGCTGCGCAAGCAAAGATATTCATTACGCACACAAAGCGCTTTCAAGCATTTTCGCTTTTCGGGGAGGACAGATGCAAATCCCATCACTCTCCCCAGCAGGTCTCCCTGCAGCTGTAGACCGGTCTGGAGATGAGACCGGGGCTGTGGATCCTGGCAGGCCCTGGTGGGGGGGGGGGGGGGGGGCTCTGAGCAGCGGACCAATGCAAGTGCAGGGTTTCAAAATATAGATCAAATCTATTCTGCCGTTACTGTAGCTGTGTGTGTGTGTGTGTGTGTGTGTGTGTGTGTGTGTGTGTGTGTGTGTGTGTGTGTGTGTGTGTGTGTGTTGTTTTCGCTTTCGTTTGTTTCCGTCGGTCGTGGTAATGTTGTCTCCTGTCCTATTAGTTAACAAAAATAAAAAAAACAAATATGCATATTAAAACATAATTTATGTATGTGACAATAGGATCACTTTAGACTATAATAATAATATTAATAATAATAATAATCTGTATATATACTGTACATACAGCACCTTTCATATTATGACAGCTCCAAGCGCTTTACAAGAGAACCAATAAAAATCAAAAACACAGGCAAAAACATACATAAAACAAGTACAAGAAATAAGATAAGATAAGATATAAAGATAATATAAGATAAGGTAAGATAAAATAAGATATAAAGATAAGATAAGGTAAGATAAAATAAGATATAAAGATAAGATAAGGTAAGATAAAATAAGATATAAAGATAAGAGAAGAGAAGAGAAGAGAAGAAATTGGGGCCGGTGTGCGGTCATAAAAGGTCTAGTAAACACACACACAGGAGAGGACAACACACAGGTCCACACACACCCACAGGTCCACACACACAGGAGACTGGAGAGGACAACACACAGGTCCACACACACACACACACAGGACAACACAGGTCCACACACACACACACAGGTCCACACACACAGGAGACTGGAGAGGACAACACACAGGTCCACACACACACAGAGGACAACACACAGGTCCACACACACACACAGAGGACAACACACAGGTCCACACACACAGGAGACTGGAGAGGACAACACACAGGTCCACACACACACAGAGGACAACACACAGGTCCACACACACACACAGAGGACAACACACAGGTCCACACGCCCAGAGGACAACACACAGGTCCACACACACAGGAGAGGACAACACACAGGTCCACACACACAGGAGAGGACAACACACAGGTCCACACACACAGGAGAGGACAACACACAGGTCCACACACACAGGAGAGGACAACACACAGGTCCACACACACACACACACACACACACACACACACAGGAGAGGACAACACACCCAGGAGAGGACAACACACAGGTCCACACGCACAGGAGAGGACAACACACAGGTCCACACACAGGAGAGGACAACACACCCAGGAGAGGACAACACACAGGTCCACACACACAGGAGAGGACAACACACACAGGAGAGGACAACACACAGGTCCACACACACAGGAGAGGACAACACACACAGGAGAGGACAACACACAGGTCCACACACACAGGAGAGGACAACACACACAGGAGAGGACAACACACAGGTCCACACACACAGGAGAGGACAACACACAGGTCCACACACCAAGTTTTGGTTATCTCTTTTTTTTATTGATGGAAATGTTTTCACCGTCAGAAACAAAAAAGTATAAGAACTGCCAACAAAAGGATAAAAGTAAGACAAACAGAAGGCTAGTGAGAACTTATCCGTCGCAGTCTGATCACAGATTCAAAAAGGGCTGCAATGTCCGCAGTGTCCGCAGATACGTTTAAAACAACAACAAAAACAACAAAAAAATCATAAAAAATATACAATACGAAGACCGGATTGTTTTCCGTGCCTCTTTAAGGTTGATTGTAAAGACCGCATCACCCGAAAATGGACACTTTGAAACAATGCAACACACACACACACAAGACAATGCAAGAAAAACCCCACAAATCTCTACACCGACGACAGGCACAGGACTAACATGACAGGCAGACTACAGCGAGCAAACTCCTTACAGAGCCGTTACCACGACGACACGTCGCCACACCGTCCACAGCTTAGCGGCAAAAAAAAAAAAGGAAATAAACCAATAAAGCAGATTATAATCAGGAGTGTGTAGGACCGAGTAACCGAAACTGAAATCCTATTGGATGAGAACGTCACAGCACACACACACGCACGCGCACACACACATGCACACGCACACACACACACACATGTATATTATGCAAAATCTGAATAAAGAAAAAAAAGGTACACTGGTTTCCCCCCCACACACACACACACAAAAGATAAAAAAAGATGAAGACCTGCAGCATGAACTAAAGTTAGCACCCTTGACTTGAAACTCGTGACAGCGTCTACCGCAAAGCAAGGCAGCCTGGGGATCCCAACCCCAACACCAGCTGCACCCATCTCTCCAGCCCTCGCTTTCCAACCCTTCCTCTGCTCTCGATCTCCCCTCCTCCCCTCTCTCTCTCTCTCTCTCCCTCACACACTCACACACACACACACACACACACACACCCCTCTTCCTGTATCACTTCCCTCCCTTGAGAACTGTCTCAATGTTAACAGCACCGGTTGCTCGCTTGTTTTTCTTAGCAACCCATGAGGCCACACATTAAAGCTCACTAGCGGCGGTTGTTTGGCACTCTCGTTTCCTTTCCTTTCCTCTCCCCTTTTGGCGAGCGTAAGGGGAACAGCCTCTCCGCACTGCAGACCCGCGGCGGGGGCCGAGTCCCGCCGGGTCTTGGGCAGAGACCTGAGGAATTCCCTGTTAGGGTGCTACAGCAAACACTGTCCCACCGTCTGAGGTGTCTCTGCAAATACGGAGAAGTGGAGGGAGTCCAGGAGAACACACACACACACACACACACACACACACACACACACACTCTCTCTGTAGGATCTCTGTCTGGTGGTTTCTGTGAACACAGCCGGTCCACATCCCCCCTCCTCCTCTCTCTCTCTCTCTCTCTCTTCCCCCCCCCCCCCCCCCCCTCTCTCGCTCTCTCTCTCTCTCTTTCCTCTTTCTCTCCATCTCTCTATCTCTCTTTATCTCCGTCTCTGCCTCTCTATCTGTCTCTTCCTTCCTGTGTGGTTGTGGATGTGATGCACTGATATACAAACTATACAGGAACTATGTGAGGAGCTTCTAGTCTTCTGTGAGCCAATCATGTTGAACGATCGGCATTTTACCACTGAGCGAGATCCTTCTTAGCGGTCGTATGCAACGACCTCGTATCTTCGCAGAGGTTTTTTGTGTGTTTTTCTTTTTTTTAGAGGTGTATTTGCTTGATGGAAAAATAGAAACAGAATATTTCGTTATAAACAGGATTTTTGGGAAACAACCGATCAATCCCATACTCCCGGAAAAAATATATATCTGCACCTTTATACCTTTAAAACAGTAAACACAGGGCACCCTTTTTTTTCTCTTTGTCTTTGTGTCCATGGCCACACCGACCACAACTGCGCATGAAATGTCATTTCACACGTACATTCACAGGCCTGGGTGCTGCTGTGGTGTGTGTGTGTGCGTGTGTGTGTGTGTGTGTGTGTGTGTGTGTGTGTGTGTGTGTGTGTGTGTTGTTGTGAGGCTTGTTCACACACTAGCCTCTCAAAACCTTTCTTTTTTTTTGTCAGCCTAATGGCTTAGGCACTTATTATTAAACACATATTAACATATACAAATACATTTTACATTATATATATATATATATATATATATATATATATATATATATATATATATATATATATAATGCTTCATTCTTCCCATGAAAAAATGGGTATTTTCTTTTAGAAATAATCAAAATCTTTGGTCTGTAAACAACCATCATTATATCCAAATGTATAGTAAAGAGAGAGAGAGAGAGAGAGAGAGAGAGAGAGAGAGAGAGAGAGAGAGAGAGAGAGAGAGACAGAGACAGAGAGAGAGAGAGAGAGACAGAGAGAGACAGAGAGAGAGAGAAATAAAAATAGATGAATGAAAACCCCAAACGAGGCTCCAGAGCGACCGTGTGTCCACCACCCAGAGCGCAGGGCAGGGTGAGCGGTCCGCCCTGAGCAGAACCGGGCCTCCTGGGGGTTCGGGTCGGCGGTCGCTGGAGGATCAAGTGTTGCCTCTGGTGAGGAGGAGTGCTGGCTGCCCTGCTGTGGAGATGTGCTGCTGGCTAATCGCTTTTCTCGATGACAGCGTCAGTCCTTCTGGGACGAGAGTCAGTGGAAATTCCTGCAGCGGACGCAGGATTTCTTTTTAAGCCATCACAGGTTGTTTTAGTTTTCTTTGTTGTTTTTTTTCTTTTTTTTCTTCCCCCCCCCCCCCC
>JAOPHQ010005579.1:10000-28379 GCA_030340625.1 Merluccius polli | reverse complement strand
CCCCTTGCCCTTGTCCATGCCGTTATATCACCATGGCATTAGGTCAAACTAATGTACAGACGGCTATTTCTGCCTGTGGTCCTGCAAATAGAAGGATGTAAATATTGTCCGCTGTTAATCCAGTGCGGGAATCCCACAACCTTCTGACCATCGCTCTTGGATTGAATAACAGACTGTCCCAATAGCTAACATCAACATCGATATCGTCCTTTTGGCTATGTAGCGATGTCTCTATGTTTTACAGATTAAGTCATTCTAATTGCACAACAGTGAATTTGTTTAATCATGTATTCCTTATGGGGACGTAAGCCTGTTGATTTAGGCTCTGCAGGGTTTTGGCAGCTGTGCAATGCGTCTTTCTTATTGTTGGAATGATTTATTAGTGTTGGATTGGCCTGTGTGGTTTGCTTGGTGTATGTTGTGTGCCTGCTCAGCCGTCAGCCACACGTGCTAAGCATTAGCGAACGCAGAGTTACGTTTGTTGATTTGTTGTTTTTTCTGTTGGTGGTTCTGCAAGTCTGAGATGGAAAGAATAAAGCGGACTGATGGTGTTCTTCTTTGCGAAGTGATAGATTGATGCCTTGCATTAGTGGAGAGGGCTAATGACTTTCTTCAGCGGTGTAGTCTGGGGACGGTAATGGATCACATATAGTGCACCGCACACTGGCTGTGTTAAGTATATATGTTGGACAGAAATAGCCGTCTGTGAATCTTTTGTGTCTTATTTTGACGGTGATTGTATTTCACAATCATTGACCAGACATCGCCCGTAATTACCCAAATCAAAACATTCGCCTGACAATGCTCCAATTATTTAACCCCCTCTATCTCTCTGTCCATCCCTTTATCTATTTATCTGTCCACCCATCTGTCCCTCTGGTCTTTCTCCCAGTGAGATAGATGTGTTTGAGCAGGAAGTGGTGTCAGTGTAAAGGGCTCTGTTCTCCTGGCAGCCCCCACTTCCTTACTAATGTACAGCAGTGCTCCAGAGAGGTAGGGAGGGCATGGTGGTGCAGAATGGTTACAGGAAGTGTAAGTGAATAGATATAATGGCTGGAGGGAGACAATGGCCCCCGTTTCAAAGAGGCTAAGGATTAGCAGCAAGGATTGCTTTTCCTTTTCCATCTTAGTCATCCTCATCATTATCCTCACCACCGTCACACTGCTATATGACTTGTGCATGACGTGCGGTTGTGATGACTGATGGCTTTGGGTGGGTGTGTGTGTGTGTGTGTGTGTGTGTGTGTGTGTGTGTGAGCTCAACAACTTCCAAATGTCCCCCGCATACATGCAAGGACATGTCCACTGTCCCAGACTTTCAGTCACCCTTGTTGTTATGTAACCATATTGTGTTATTGATGAATTATATTGATGAGTTCCCGATCACCCCTATTATCCTCTTCAACTGTTTTCTGAACAAGCTCATACATATGGCAAGTTCATACACAATATAATTAGCAAAGTCAAGTCAATTGCCAAATCCAAATCAAGTGACAGGGCTTCCTTTTGTGAACGTGGGTGGATATCCCAGTAGTGCTAGTTGATATTTCTCTGGCAAACTCTCCACAGGTTTGTAATGAGGGGAATGCAACCGGCCTGGGCAGAGCACACCCTCCCCCTTGGTGGGTCGCAAACACAGCCCTTTCACTGCTGCCCTCGCAAACAGGGGTTAGTGTGAGCTTCACACTCTCACAGCATGCCACTAGCTTCAGGCTGCAGTCTAATAGCCTACACATGCACTGTGTCCTCCCAGGCTACTTGATGCAATCAGTGACTTAGAAGGGACTGGTTTGTTCAAGGCACGGTACCTGATGTGCTTCAGAAATGCCAGATCTTTGTAAATTGGTAAATGTTGCGGTTGTTAATGTCGTCTGTGATTGGGTTTGGGTGGGAGATTGATGTGCCTGCTCTGGCCCTATCCATCCAGGCAGGCCTCACCAAACCGAGGCTCTCTTCCCCGAGGGAAGTCTGACATGGAGCTCACATGACCCAGGTCACCGACCTCTCTATCTCACTCTCTCCAATTCCTCTCCCACTCCACTATGTGCTCTTCCCTCTTGTCTCCTCCCACATCTCCCCAATCCTTGAAACCTTGTTCATGTCCCCCCCCGCCCCCCTCGCCTGGGCCTCCTTTTTTGGGTGTCTGTCTCTCCGCCCCCTCCTCCATGCTCCCGGGTCAGAGGTAGATGGAACACAGGCCTTAACCTATCCCTCCTATCCCTCCTTCGACAGCCCCGGGCCCCAAGTATGTGGCCGGACATGCGCAGAAGGCCCAGCGCCTCCGGCTGCAGTCAAGCAGGCCGGCTGACTGCTCTAAAACAGGACTGTTACAGCCAGTGTGGTATGCATGAGCTGGTGTCTTAACGAGGAAGTAGTAGATTCCCTGTAAAGTTAAAGCAGGAAGTGTATTCCCTATATAATTAGAACTGTTGTGTCGATGCTACCTTTAGTCTGCTGGTAGCCACGTTAAGTCAGATTGTGTAGTTCTTCATTTTATTTTATTTTCCTTCTTTGACTGATGGACTGCCATTTTCTCTTCGTTCTGATCTGTTGCCACGCCACATCAGGCAAGACTGAATGCTTTATTTTATTTTTGGTATTCACCCCTGTATTCTCGCCTGCCAATGTGTGTGTACACACAAACAAGTGCTCTTTCTGAGTTATGTCAAGCAGATACTGTCCATGTTATGTTTCCTGTCTGACTTAATGGGTGTTGGGGATATGAGAGTTCCCCTGCATTCAGGCCAGTCTTAAGAGCACCATTAATGCAGCGTAATGACCATCAGCTTTTTACGGGTCGAGCTTGAGCTTTTTACACTTAGTGGGTTGGATCATATGGACTTGGAGCTATTGGACTATATATGCGTAAACCAGTGGCTTATTCGTGTTAATGTGTGTAAGGACTGTCACTAGAGGTGAGGTGCTTTAAATAGACGCTAGAGCAAAGAGCAGGCACTAGAGCCGTCACATTTATTTATGATCTAATGTAATGTGTCGTTGAAACACAGCCTCCCCTTTTCTTTATCTCCTCACTATGGGGACCCAGAGTAATGCCATATATCAACTACACATATTTCACAAAATACTTTTCATGAGTACACCAAGGAAGTGTATGTATCAGGTTGACAGACCACATGATACTACAAAAGAGACACATCTATAATGAACGGCGAAGAGAATATCTCGACCTGTGTGCGTTTTCAGCAACAGCCTTGCCTTTTTAATTGCCATTTTCTTAGATACGTAGGCTGTTGGTTAGTTTGAGTTAACCACCCACCCACTACTCTCAGTAATTCAAGGTGTTATTTCAATAATGTAGTGTGAGATGGATGTATAGAGGCGCCTGGCAGTCAAATTTAAGCCTGAGTACGAGAAGAAATAATATGTGTAGGAAATGCGCGTTAATGGAAGTGTACGACTTGGATTACACCACCCGTGTGGTGTGTTAATTGAATCGTGACTACAATAAGATGATTTACATTTAAGATTAACATGTTTTCACCATATTTGAAAGAAAACGACGTCCTTGATATGAGCAAGGTAACTTCCTTGAGAGAAGAAAATCACAAATTCACTTTGACACGAATCTCTCCTCTCCACCATTACTTTGGATGAGATTCTCTTGTAAACTAGATCAGTGGGTTGCATGGGATTGTAAAATAACACATTTTCACGGGGAAGAACCCTCAGCACACTGGCTGTATGTATTTTTCACAAGCAAAGCATGTCCCTCCCAGGGGGACCAGGCTGTAATGTAATGTGACTGATTGTAGCCAGGCTCTGCTGCTCTGTAATCTGAGCATTACTAGGTCAGTGTGGAGGTGCCTCATGCTTCCCTGGCCTACTGACTTTACTCCAGTCTGATACAGTACCACACCTGCAGTGTGTGCGACGCATCCATCAAACCCGCTGAATGCATCGTACCCTTTTTCCACAACTTGACGTGACCATTGATCACAGCGCCGGCACTATTGTAGCATTACCAGTGCCCGGACAAAGTTGAGGCGATATGCAAATTTGATCTCAGACTCTGCTCCGAGTATCAGTGGTGGCTGCCAATCACAGAGTGACTTCAAGGTCCTATGCTAATGTGTGTTTGTTTGATCACTGAATGTGAAGCAATGAATTCACACAACTTTTGTCCCCCTCTAGTTAAACTTAAAGCAAATTCATTATAGCACTACCAATCTTTTAACGGTCTCTCTCTCGCTCTCGAAATATCACAACAAAAGACATTCTTGTTGATATTGATTCTTTCATTTTCATTGTTATCCCTCCCCTAGGGCACACTGCAACACCACCTCCTGTAATGTTAACACCCCTGTGACCGATTGCAATTTGCTTTCCATAGAAACTATGTACCTTAATTGCATACTGTACACTAGTGTCTCCTTTAGTATCTTTTATTCCTTTAGTATCTCTAGTTGTCTTCTTTATTGAAGCTCTTGCTCACCTCTTAATCACCTCTATGCCCACCCTGTGATGTATTCATATTAGTCTTTCTTTTGTACAAAACTCAGTTCAAGAACATTGTCTTCGCTATCAATCTTTCCTGTACTGTGTTCAAAAACTAATTTCTAAACTAATCGACATGCTCACTGAATATGAAAAAGGCTTGAGTGGTGTTGTACTGCAAAGCTGTGGGGTTTGTTTGTCTTGCTTTGTCTTCCAAATTGTAATACCAATTCTCTGTTCCCGTCAGCTACATTCGCATTTCCAGACAATGAGACGCGTCGCGTCGTGCCTAACAACGCCCCCTAGCTGTTCTAAAATCACTGTAAACCACGACCTCTCATGGCTTATTGCTTAAGTATACCAGGATGAGAATGGCGTTGTGCAACTCTTGTCTTGATAAATATGATGAGACATCATAATTAACAGGGGTACATCTGGTTGCTCTGATCCATTCAATATCTGCATCTTCTGAATACTGTTTGCCGAATTGGAGAAAATGTGTTTTTTGATGGAGGAGTGCCTGCCAATACATCTTTTTTAAATGCAGATGGCTTTCCCTAGTTGGCCAATTAGTAACCTTGGCACCGGAACATTTATCTAAGCTTTCATCTCTCACCATGTGCATCTTTTGAAATCGTGTGTATCTGGCAGAGTATCGGTGTATGGTGCTGTGCATTTCTATATGTGGCTGTGTACTCGAGCATGTGTCTGTTTTCAGCAATAGTGAAATCCCCACATGACTTTTATGAACTGCCACTGTCAACAAAATTACCAGCTGTAGAGCTAGATAGTGATATAATAAGCCAAAGCATGTATAGTGCCTCAATGAACATAGCATTCAGCCCTGGAACACACTACTGTTACTGAGCTACAGCTGGGTTAAATAATGTGTCATTCCAGCAGCTTTGCCGTTGACCTCAATCTTTTCAGGAAACATTCTGTGGTGAAATAGGATCACAGATTAAACGTTATTAACAACACACAGGCACACGGTGTGAACTTAAACATGAAGTTCTCGTATAATTAATATAATTCAATATCTCTCTTCCCTTTCTCTGTCTTGCAGGACCAGACCCACTGAGCTCCTCTTGCATGGAAACCCTGCGTTGTTGGCAAACTCCTCCTCCCCATAGAACTTGTGGCCAGCATGGCAGGATGAGCCTCTGCCAGCGATGATGATGGCCAAAAAGCAAGATCCCCGGGCACCCACCTACAACCTGGTCGTGGTGGGGCTGTCTGGCACAGAGAAAGAGAAGGGCCAATGTGGTGTGGGAAAGTCCTGCTTGTGTAACCGGTTCGTCAGGCCTAGCGCAGATGACTTCTACCTGGATCATACATCTGTTCTGAGCACCAGTGACTTTGGAGGACGTGTGGTTAACAATGACCATTTCCTGTTCTGGGGGGAGGCCAGCCGGGTGTTGGATGAAGGACCCGAGAGTCGGATGCACGTGGTGGAGCAGACAGAGTTCATTGACGATCAGACGTTTCAGCCCCACCGCAGCACCGCGCTCCAGCCATACATTAAGAGAGCCGCCTCCACCAAGCTTTCCTCTGCTGAGAAGTTGATGTACTTTTGCACAGATCAGCTGGGGTTGGAGCAGGACTTTGAGCAGAAGCAAATGCCAGAGGGCAAGCTGATGGTCGATGGTTACTTGCTATGCGTGGATGTCAGCAGGGGTATGAACCGTAGCTTTGAGGATCAGATGAAATTCATCACCAATCTTTACAACCAGCTAGCCAAGACAAAGAAGCCTGTGGTACTGGTTCTTACTAAATGTGATGAAGGTGTAGAGCGCTATATTAAAGACTCACACACCTTTGCCCTTGCTAAAAAGAACCTACAGGTTGTGGAAACTTCAGCACGCTCTAATGTCAATGTTGACCTAGCCTTTCTCACACTGATCCAGCTAATAGACAAGAGTAAGGGAAAGCCAAAAATAATTCCTTACTTTGAGGCACTGAAACAGCAGAGTCAGCAAATTGCCTCCGCCAAAGATCGCTATGAGTGGCTGGTAAACCGAATTGTTAAGAGCCACAATGAAACATGGCTCAACATCAGCCACCGAATGCAGACCTCCGCTGAGTACAAGGACTATGTCTTCCTGGAGGGGACTCCAAAGGCCAAGAAGCTCTTCCAGCAGCATGTCCACAGACTCAAACAGGAGCACATAGAGAAACGTAGGAAGGCCTACCTGAGCACTCTGCCCCAGGCCCTGTCTCTACTGGTCCCTAAGCTGGACGAGGTCGAACACCTGAGTTGGTCTGGAGTTCAGAAGGTCCTGGAGACAAAAAGAGATTTCTCTCAGCGGTTTGTAGTTCTGGATGACACCCCCTGGGAGACCACAACACACATTGACAACATGGAGGACGACCGAATCCCCCAGGACCTCCTAGAGACGCCCGCGGCTGAAGCTGTGTATGAGAATCACCTGGAGCAGCTGAGGAATGAGCGCAAGCGGGCCGATATGAGATGGGAGTTTAAGGAGAAACTGAGTGTCTCTCCATTCATCACTGCAGGAAAGCCCTGGGAGGAAGCCCGAAGCTTCATCATGAATGAGGACTTCTACCATTGGCTGGATGAAGCAGAGTACCTAGACATATACAACAAGCACCAGAAAGAGATTATCGACCGGGCAAAGGAGGACTTTCAGGAGTTGCTTCTTGAGTATTCTGAGCTGTTCTACGAGCTGGAAGTGGATGCAAAGCCAAGCAAAGAGAAAATGGGAGCCATCCAGGAGGTGTTGGGAGAGGAACAAAGGTTTAAAGCATTACAGAAGCTGCAGGCTGAAAGAGATGCACTGGTGTTGAAACATATCCACTTTGTCTACCACCCCACTAAGGACACATGCCCTAACAACCCCCACTGTGTGGACAGTAAGCTAGAGCAAATACTGGCTACCAGGTTCCCTACGCGATATGCATCAGATAGTTCTAGACAGGATGGTGGGAGGGCGGATAAAATCAATCTTGTTATCCTGGGCAAGGATGGATTGGCCAGAGAGATGGCCAATGAGATAAGAGCATTGTGCACCAGTGATGACCGGTACATGTTAGAGGGGAGGATATACGAGTTGGCCCTCCGTCCAATAGAGGGCAATGTACGTCTACCTGTCAACTCCTTTCACACACCTACCTTCACACCACACGGCTGTTTGTGTTTGTACAACTCAAAGGAGTCCCTCTCCTATGTAGTGGAAAGCTTAGAGAAGCTCAGGGAAGTAACCCTTGGCAGAAGGGAAAGGGAAAGCAGCTTAGCCCAGCTTCCGCTGTCTCTACTCCTTGTCACCAAAAGGGGGGTGGGGTCCATTGGGGATATAGGAGGGGAGACTGCTCAGACTCTCATCCATCAAGGGCAGCAGGTGGCTGGGAAACTGCAGTGTGCCTATCTAGATCCCGCCTCTCCAGGGGCTGGCTATGGGCGTAACGTAAATGAGAAGCAGATCAACCAGATGCTAAAGGGTCTCTTAGAATCCCGTAGGAGTTTGGGTAGCACCTCCCCTCCCTTACCTCCTCCTTCCTCTGCATTCAGAGATTCTCAAGCTCAGCAGGCCCCAGATGCAGACTTACGAATAGTCATGTGCCTAATGTGTGGTGACACATACGACCTAGAGCAGCTTCTGGCTCCCTTCCTGATGCCCCAGCATTGTCGTCCTGCCTCCAACTTGAGCAACGGCACCTCTGTTCTCCTTGACCTCAATGTGGGAGCACAGAGACAGAGCATCGAGCTCTCTCTGCTTTCCTTTCACTCGTCGTTCTCTCTACGCAAAAGCAGGCTGGTCCATGGCTACATCGCTGTGTACTCGGCCCGACGCAGAGCCTCCATGGAGAACTTGTGTGCTTTCCTGTGCGATGTCCAAGATATCATCCCAGTGCAGTTGCTAGCGGTTGGGGAAAGCCAGATGGAGATTTCTGACTCGGAGTCAGCCAGGGAGCAGATTAGCCAGGGAGAGGAGTTGGCACATGAGATTGAAGCCAGGTTTAACACAGTAATATGTGGCCATGGCGGGGTTGTAGGAGGGCTCCATAAGATAGATCTCTTTCAGTCATTTCTTAAGGAGGTGGTGGAGAAGCACACTATTGTAGAGGCTACGCACATGTACGATAATGTGGCTGAAGCCTGTACCAATGAGAGCATCAGTCCTCGCTGGGGCTCTCCTAGTCCAGTAAATACGCTACTAGACTCTGAGGATGACATTGAACCGTCATCGCCTTACCCAACCCTGCGGGAGGACAGTAGCCTCAGCTCCCACATGGGAAGCTTCAAGATGCCTGATCCGGACTCGAATGACACGTTCTCTGTCATCTCCGATATCAGCACTTTTGAGAGCAAGCTCAACAACAAGATGCCACCACAGGTGAAGCCCAAGCCTGTCCGTAAGGTCAACCTTGGACCCTACGTGGACCAGCAGCAAGGGGTCAGCAATCGACGCTCCATACCCCAAGCGGTCACCTGGGCATCGGTTAGCGATGGTGGCTATGACCCCTCAGATTATGCGGATCCCATGGACGCCGTGAGCAAACCTCGTCCCACGGAGGAGGAGAACATATACTCTGTCCCACATGACAGCACGCAGGGCAAGATCATCACCATCCGCAACGCCAACAAGGGTCACCCCAACGGTAGTGGCGGAGGGAACGGTTCGGACAGTGAGGCAGACAGCAGCTCCCTGGAGCGCAGGAGGAAGTTGTCCGCCATTTGCGTGAAACCGAAACTGTACAGGGAAAGGTCCAAGCGGCTGGGGAAGTTCAGCAGTTTCAGGACCAGCTTCTCTATAGGAAGCGACGACGAGATGGTCGGTCCACCCAAGGCTAACCAGGACGAACTAGGAGCCCACAAGGACAACTCGGTCAACGAGGAGAGTGAGGACCCGAAGAAGAGGAACATCCTCAAGAGCCTGCGCAGAACTACCAAGGTGAGAGCTCATGTCTGAACGTAGTAATTGTTTGGTGTGAAACATGCAGAGAAAAATGTGCACGAATTAGGTCTTTATATAGTTAGGTATAATGCAGGTAAAAAGGAGCCATGCCTTTTACTTAACTCTGGCCAAGAATAATAGTATAATAATACATTTGTATCTTGTGACTGCTCCATCTTATTGGAAGTTATCGTGCCAAGTTGTTCTTTCCGGACTGCTCTGTGGGAGCCCTAAAAACATGAACAATCCTCGGAGAGAGCAGAGAAAAAACTGGCCACTGAACTTCTGTGGTCAGTTCTTGCACAAATGTGTGTGTGTGTGTGTGTCATTTCCTTCAACATGTGTTTGTAGATTTGGATCTTGTTGTCTCACACTGCGCCGTTTTCAGTATTCGGTGACATTTTCAGTTAAACCATTCAACCTTACTAGACACAAACAAATGTCAACACAAGCAGGGGTTGGGGGGCGGGTGGTCTCGGCAAATTAGTTGTTAGATTTTCAGTTTCGGGCTAACTGTTATTTAGTTTAGGAAGCTGCGTTTGTTTGTTATCATTAGGATGTTTGTTTAGGTATGACACTGGGACATGATTATGCTCAGCACTGTTTTTCCTCTGCCAAGTCTATGAGCTGGGTTGCTGCTTATCCCCTCCCCCCTCCTAATTTGTTCAGCCTTGCAAGATTTATTCTTCCTACTTACTCATACTTTAGTCCACTACTCCACTTAAATTCCTCTGGACCACTCTTTATATTTAAGCAAATATACCTTTCCCTCCCTTAAATAGTTCATCACAAATTTTGAGTGCTTAGCTATTTTGCATATTCTCTTCATATCTTGCCAAACCTTACCCATTCATTCTTATATCCCTCTGCTTCACCCTGATGCACATGAGGCAGTTAAACATTTGACCTCGCACTGGCAGACATATTAGCTTGTCATGCCATGCAGTACGCTCAACAAGGCCAGACAAAATTGCTGTCTGAGATTAAGTTGTGCAGTGTTGCGGCTCTGTTTGTCTGAGATAATTACCATTACCAAGCCTGTCAGAGTGGAGGGGGGGGGGGGGGGGGGGGGGGGGGGGGGGGGGGGGGGGGGGGGTGATGAATGTTTTTACCAGCTGAGCACTAGTGTACTAATACCTGTAGAGATCCCCCCCCCCCCCACCTCACTCCATCACAATCAGCCTCCAGCCTGCATCACACTAGGTTCCCTAACCCTTCCTCTAAATCCTAATTTAAGATTGGCACATGGTGTACCCTCCCTCTATGCAATGTGTTTATACAATCCTTATCCAATATCATTTTGTCTGCAAAACAATGTGACTTGAATATAGATTCATAGTGGTTGTAACAGTTAAAGAGGCTGTTCTTACAACCAGAAGCCCAGTGCCAGTAAATGCCTGCGTGAGTACAAACACGTCCCTTAATCCCTGTAAGCTTCAGGGGTCCTGTCCCACAGTTGACACTTCAACTGTGACCCCCCCCCAACCCCGATCCCATGCAGGGCAGGGATTAAAAAAACCCGATTGATCCTCTTCAGATTCTGAAAACTTTATTGTCCATCAACAGTGTGACAGGAAATGGTCCTCAACGTGGCTCACATTAAAAACAACAGAAGAATGTACAACATGGTTAAGAGCAGAGTGCATCGATGGTAAATGTCAGTCTGCTGCATTTCTCCTGTTTATTATTTGTTGGCAAATGTATTGCCGCGGGGATGTTGTTTTAAGTGTTTAGCAAACAGGTCAAGTGTTAACAAATGTTAATCAGTAAATTTAATAATTGATTGAACATTTTAGTCAAGTAAAAATACCAAACACAGAATACCTACACTACAGCTACACTATAGCTAGCTACATTACAGTATACCTACACTACAGCTACACTATAGCTAGCTACATTACAGTACAGCTACACTACAGCTACATGACACTATAGCTAGCTACATTACAGTATACCTACAGCTACAATATAGCTAGCTACATTACAGTACAGCTACACTACAGCTACATGACACTATAGCTAGCTACATTGCAGTACAGCTACACTACAATATAGCTAGCTACATTACAGTATGCCTACACTACAGCTACGCTATAGCTAGGTACATTGCAGTACAGCTACACTACAGCTACACTACACTATAGCTAGCTACATTACAGTATGCCTACACTACAGCTACGCTATAGCTAGCTACATTGCAGTACAGCTACACTACAGCTACAGCTACACTATAGCTAGCTACATTACAGTATGCCTACACTACAGCTACACTATAACTAGCTACATTGCTGTATAGCTACACTACAGCTACACTATAGCTAGCTACATTGCTGTATAGCTACATTACAATACAGCTGCATCACTGACTTATTGTAATTGCTCAACTCGCAAAGTGCGATTAGCTAGCAACTGTGTGTTTCTGCATATTAATCAGCTGTAGCCTCAAATCCTGGCCTAATAAGTGACCCATTATGGAGTTATTAGTTATTAGGTCACTTTATAGTTATGGTTTGATGCAGATTGCATAATGCATGGTCCATGATTTGAAGGCAAGTGATGAGGTTTATACAGGGTAAGTGGTTATTGCCCGGCCTTAGGGTGATGTGTACTGCTCTGAGTTGCTGTTGAGAGGAACAAATAGGTAAAACTAAAGCCCTAGTCGCTCTTAAAGCCCCCGTTTACCTCAGGCTGCAACCCACTGAGCACATCTCTCCCTCTCGCTCTCATCCTCTCTTTCTCATCCCCGTCTGTGTGTCTGTGTGTCTGTCTGTGTCTGTCTGTGTGTCTGTCTGTGTGTCTGTGTGTCTGTCTGTCTGTGTGTCTGTCTGTCTGTCTGTCTCTCTCTCTCTCTCTTTCTTCCCCCCCCCCCCCCCCCCCCCCCCCCCAATCTCCCTCCCTCCCTCAGCTAGAGGCCCGGAAACATTTGTCTCTCCTGCAGCTTTTTTATTTTTCTCTTAAAAAAACAAACAAACCCTCAGCCAGGGGAGTGTTTAAAATCCTGAGTCACCTATTTCCAAAATTCCTGTGTCACCTAGTTCCCCCCCCCCCCCCCCCCACTCCCTCTACTTCTCCCCTGCACCGCCAGAGCAAGACGGGGTCTAGACAGTAAGAACAGTGAAGAATCACGAGCGATGAAATAAATACAGGAAATGGTAGGCCTTTCTCCCACACACGTTACTTGTTTGCGTGGGCGTACAATATTTGTCTGTGCCTCTGTATGCCCATATGTGAGCATACATTGCGTATGTGTGTGTGTGTGTGCGTGTGTGTGTGTGTGTGCGTGCGCGTTTGTGTGTCTGTGTGTCCGTATGTGTGTTGGTGTTGCGCTTAAGTATGTGTGTGTTTATCTTGTAAAGCAGTGGTGTGTTTTGTCTTCTCAGCATGGGCGACATATCCTGCCTCACTCAGCAGCTTAAAGGAGCGGCCAGAAGGCAGAACGGCAGGAATAGAGGGGGAGAGAGGGAGGGAGGGAGGGGGAGGAGGAGGGAGGGAGGGAGAGCTAGAGAGAGAGCTAGAGAGTGTGAGATGAAGAGAGAGAAGTAGAGCGAATAAGAGAGAGGCAGAGAGATGAAAAATAGAGAGAGATGGAGAAAATAAAGAGATAATGTAGAGAAAATCATAAAAAGACAGTCTGCTAAGCGGAGATAGGACATGGCTACACTACACAAATAAATTATGAATGATGGTGACTTGAGGGCTAAACATGAAGCCGAATTGAATTGTCATAAACTGAATTTATGACAGCGTAGCGCCCCGCTAGCAGGGATAAAGCAGGCACTCTGCTGTGTTGCCGCACCACACCCTATTACAGCGTTTCTGTGACCGTGTGTGTGTGTGTGTGTGTGTGTGTGTGTGTGTGTGTGTGTGTGTGTGTGTGTGTGTGTGTGTGTGTGTGTGTGTGTGTGTGTGTGTGTGTGTGTGTGTGTGTGTGTGTGTGTGTGCGCAGTAAACGCACGTTAATACGAACACACCAAGGTTGGCAACGACTGGTTTTACCTACATTACATCACAGCAACTGTGTGTGGGCTGGGAGAGTCCTTTTAATTGTGGCTTACCGGTCTTTTGTGAGTCCTGTAAACTCTCACAATGATTTCTTGAAAAGTTTGATTGCTATATTTTGGCTTTTACATTTTTTTATTATTCTAAAGTAATCTAAGTCAATTTTCTATTATAGTAAGTCTGGGTTTTGGGGTGTTTCCCCACAAAATCCCATGGTTTAGGATTACGAGGTTGCATTTAATTCATCTGAATGTGAGTCTCTATTTAGCAATAAACTTGGTATGCATCATGGCTTGCACATATAACTGAAAGCATTATGTTGAGAAAGGTGGGTGTCGGGAGAGGAAGATATAATGCATGGGTTAGGGGACGGAAGGACCACCGCCAGGGGCAATGATTTCCTAGGAACCCAGCTGGGAACCAGTTATACAGAACCCAGCAGGTACCAGTGGAACCATTAAACGGGCCTTGTTCACCTAATGGCCATCTTGGTTTTCAACATTTGCTGGGTGGTTGTACTGAATGCGGCTAGCGTTTAGAACCAAGATGGCCGCTAGGTGAACGAGGCCCATGAAGAGAGAGCCCTCTGCTTCCAAGTACTTGTAAATGGATCATACCAGTGGTGGAGGGGGGCTAAGGGACTTTAATGACGGTTTCAACTCCACCTCGGATAGAAAAGTGACAACGTTGGTGAACCTTTGCTGATTGCCTTTATGTCTTTATGTCTTGGTTGTTTGTTTTTCCTGTGTGTGTGCGTGCACGTGCACGTGTGTGTGTGTGTGTGTGTGTGCGTGTGCATGCGCGTGCACGTGTGTGTGTGATCAGTGGAGTGCAATGAGGCTGGTATCTGGAGCAGAGGGCAGACCTGGCTCCTTTATTCTTTCTCTAATGAGCAGAGCTCGGCTCCCTGTCTGTCTGTCTGTCTGTCTGTCTGTCTGTCTGTCTGTCTGTCTGTCTGTCTGTCTGTCTGTCTGTCTGTCTGTCTGTCTGTCTGTCTTGTCTGTCTGTCTCTTTGTGGGGCCCGCTATGTACCACAGCCTCTTGTGTGTCCAGCCAACCATGCAGCGATGCCTTCGCCACACAGCCTGCCAGCGGAGAGCCTCGGGGGGCTTACAGACCTACTAGAGACCCAGGCCTCTTGGGCCTACAAAACGTTCCCACTGAACCACCATTAGAGCCCAACGCAATTACTGCTGCTGCTGCCTCGCGCAGATAGTGCTGGGGGGGGGGGGGGGGGGGGGGTGTTGTTGTGGGAGAGTATCAGAGGTCTCATATTAAGTAACATGGTTTAGAAACTAATTAAACAATGAAAAAAGGCAAGGGGGTTGATTATCGCTGAGCTGCCGTGCGGCAGAGAGACTGTGTGAGATAGTAGTGAACGGGAAAATGGACAGTGAATGTGAGATGTGTATCACACACACACACACACACACACACGCATACCAACGGTTGGTTACACACCAAGACCCAAGACAGGAATGTATGATCTCTTATCGGCTAAAAGTTTGAAGAAATGTGAAGGGATGCGCGACTGTGCTTCATGTTTGATTTCTTAATCCTCGGTAGGTGTTGCTGTCGGAAGATATAATGTATCCGTGTCATAATGTCAAGAGTCGGCTCCAATACTTCCAATAAAAATAGTACATACATTCCCTGCCGGTATGGGCAGCGAGAGCCACAGATGCAGTCTTCGCCCGCTGTCCGAGACATGCAGGTTGTCCGAGACATGTTTCTTTATTTCCTTCTAACGTGAATCCTCTTTCTCTCTTCCCGCCCGTTCCTTTCAGAAACCGCGACAGAAGCCCCGCCACTCCATTTCCAAGCCCATCGAGAGCAACTACTTCGGGGTGCCGCTGGTCAACGTGGTCACCCCCGAGCGCCCCATCCCCGTCTTCATTGAAAAGTGCATCCGCTTTATTGAAACCACAGGTAAGGAAAATGGATCGGCGGTGCAGGGCAGAGGGGATGGGGATGGGGGATGGCGGCGGTGGGAGGGGGGGGGGCATTCACGGTCGCAGTGTAAGAGTGCAGTGCTCCCCTCGGTGCTGAGGTTAGAACTGTGTCAGGGCGTTGTCAAAAGCCAATTTCTAGCTCAGCTCTTTTCCACCTGCCTCTCCTTCTTCTCTTTCTCCCCCCCCCCCCCCCCCCCCCCCCACCCCGCTTTCATCCCTAGTGGTATCATTACTTGACTCATTACTCACCTCAAAGAGTGAAATTCTGCAGTTCTGTGCTTCAAAATAGAGCACCAGCCCGAGCAGGAGCGGGAGGGGATGTGTGAATGTGTGGATTTTAGTGTGCGTGTTATACTGACTTTTTCTTTTCATGCTCGGATCGCTCTGTCTTTGGTCTCGGTTTGGTAACTGGCTGTCTTTCCCCCGATCTGTGTTCATTATTAACACTGCCAATTGTCGCTATTCCTTCTCCGAGATGTTTCTGGGGGTGTTTCTGCAGGCCTAGCTTTTGCAACTGTTTTCACGGTGTTGCCTCCACCGCAGTCTCTCCAAACGCCGTCCAAGCGATATCAGCGACGGTATCGTATCAATTTGCAGTTTCCCATGGCAATGACTGTATTTTTAGGTATGATGTTTTATTCTTAGTTTGGATTTAATTGACAAAATGAGTCATCGCGCATCAGTTTCACGTCCTTAAGAGCACAAAAACCTTGCAGTGTCGCAGCAGCAGCAGCAGCCGCCAACGACAACAACAACGTTTCTTTGCACGGCAAAATGTATTAAATGGGGCAATGCAGCATAACCGCTCTCCATTCATGTTTCCCCCTTTGTTTCACTTCATTTTGCAATGTATTATATAACCCATGTTGCGTGTGGTCTCAGAGGGAATACGGACTCGGAGATCGTTCTGAACACACCTGCAGTGGCAACAGCTGTGAACAGCAGGCGGTGCGCAGATAGTCCCCGCCGTGCGCCATCCATGCTGTTCCATTCTCTTCTTTAATGCTCTTATTATTGAGTCTTTAATAACCCCTCAGTCCTCCTCCGTTTCCTTCTTCTTCATCGTCATCATCGTCATCATCATCACCACCACTTCCCTTTCCCTTCCCCTCGGCTCTGCCCCTGCCTCGGCTCTGCCCCCGGGGAGCGGGGAGCACAGATGGGGCTAGGCTAGCCTCTGCTAAATCCCTGCTAGCTAGCCTGGTGCTCCAGATGCCGACTCCCCCCTCCCTGCCAAGATGTTCTGGTGCTCCGGTGCCCCCCGGTGCCCCCCCGGTTCCCCGGGCCCCGACAGTCTGGCTCCCACTCTGCCACCAGCTGTTACGCTAAACCTGAGGAGGCTTAGATTAGTGCAAAAACGGGCTGTGTGCGTGTGTGTGTGTGTGTGTGTGTGTGTGTGTGTGTGTGCGTGTGTGTGTGCGCGTGTGCGTCTGAATATGACTTCAAAAGCGTGTTTGGACTCGCTCCGATTTTTAAACGTAGTTTTCACTTCGCTAAAGGCTTACGGATGTCTCTTTCCCGCAGCGCTAAACATAACTCCCATTGTGCCGGCCCCTTTTTTTTAAAAATTTTTCACCAGCAGTGCTACGACTTGTTGACATGTTCTGCCAGAGCATTCCAGTCTAATCTTTTTCCTGATTAAAGATTTCCTCCTCCTTTCTGCGCCGGGCATTACAAAACCTCCAGTGTCTTGCGGCATAGGGGCAGGCCGGCCAGATACTGTATCTTATCTCGTTTTGCACCGAGGCGCTCGCCTGCAGCCGCTCCATGATGGCGCTCAAACGCGGTGCGTGACCCCGAATGGCCGCGAGAAATATGCGCGCGCGTCATAACCGTTACGCCCACGCCTCCCAGCATCCATTACGGCGCGGTGGACACATCTGTACCTTGTTTTATCATCCCGTTGGGTCACTTCCTGTCCCCCCCCCTTTTCCCGCCGCAGCGCCTCTGGGTTTTTTTTTTTGTTTCATTTCGTGTCTTCCTCTTCCACTGTTCAACTGTTTCTTCCAGAATACCCTTTTCGCTTTCCAGGTATCATTTTCTCTGTCTCTGTATTTCTGCTATTCCCCCCCCCCCCCCCCCCCCCCCCGCGCCCCGCCCTATCGCCGCTTCTTCTCTGTTTGCTTTATTTTCCTCATATGCCATCTCTTCTTTCCATCTCCGCTGCTGTGCGTGTGTGTGTGTGTGTGTGTGTGTGTGTGCAGTCAAGCCAGTGGGATGCCAGGCAGTGGCAATGTACTGCCCCGGAGCGTCCTCCTCGCCATCAATATCACATAGTAGGAAATTAGACCAATGTTTGGTCTCTGTTTTTTAGTGTGGTAGAGTGTGTGTGTGTGTGTGTGTGAGAGAGAGCTTCTGCCTCTGTTTGTTTGGGTTGGTAGCAGAAAGGCGTATACATGCGTGTTAAATAATGTCATAATGTGGACAACAGACTGCATAGTAGACTACTTCTTTAATTGTTTTTCTCAGACTGATCCTATCTGTCTGTCTATTTGTTGGTATCTGTTGGTTGTCAGGAAATGACTGTACTGTGAGTAAGGCGACACAGTGACGTAATTAACCGGACCCCAGACCTATGACCCTGACCCACATCCTTCCCTTCCCCCTCCACCACTGCCGTCAAGATATCCGAGGCACATGCATATCGCCCCAAACGGCTTCATTTCAACAAGTCCCTTCGTCACTTTTCTATCTTTTCTATCCCCTTCGCACCACCGAGCATGCTGTTTATTTTCTCTCTCTCTCTCTCCGCATCCCTCTTTTTGTTGATGATTATAAGAATGGATGTGATATTTGCAGTTATTTTCAGACTGTGTGTGTGTGTGTGTGTGTGTGTGTGTGTGTGTGTGTGTGTGTGTGTGTGTGTGTGTGTGTGTGTGTGTGTGTGTGTGTGTGTGTGTGTGTGTGTGTGTGTGTGTGACTATATCAAATCAATTTGTTGTGGCTGTTCGTGGTCCTATCTGTCCAGCTCCTCGTTTGCTAGTTGCTGGCTGCGCTGCGCTAGGCTCAAGGGTACTGAGGCAGGGGATGCGTGTCGGCATACCGGGGCATATCTCC
>JAOPHQ010005579.1:0-5000 GCA_030340625.1 Merluccius polli | reverse complement strand
GAGAAACTCTCACATCACCGTGCAGAAGTGAATCGAATCCTTTTTTTGACAAATGTCCCTCATCCGCCTCTATTCCCTGTCCCCCTCCGTCCTGCTGCGTCCAGAGATCACCGACCGAGAGCAGAGGCTCCAGACGATGAAGGAGATACTGCGCCGCTTCCCCAAGGAGAACTACGAGGTCTTCAAATACGTCGCCAGCCATCTGAACAAGTGAGTGAGCGACGGGGGGTCAGAGGTCAGACGGCCTCACGGCGGCGGTGTGTTGACCGGTCCTTTGCTACCTCACACCGTCACCGCCTCACCCGCGCGGTGACCTCACCACCAGAACTGCACATGATTTCATGGCAACGTATGCTTGAGTCACAGGGCCAGATTAGAAGAGATGACAAGGGCATGTGTGTGTGTGTGTGCGCGCATGTGCGTGTGTGTGTGTGGTCGACGGTACATGGTGCACGTCTTCTTCCTATTGGATTACCCTTTAAAGTCTTGGCCAATAGAGGGATTTTGTCAACTGATTTGTCAATACCGATCTCCAATCGCTTCCAAGTTTCCAAGGAGGTGCTTCATTAAATATATAACAATGTCAATGTTTGACAGAACTCTCACTGTAGCTGAAGGCTCAGTCATTTATCAACCTTTCAGGAAGACACTACATCAATAATTAACACAACCGAGAAACAACCGACGGTGAAAATGTATTTGCAGAAACCCTATTGTGGCCGAAATGCGAGGGGTGATCTCACTTAACTTAACGCCGTGCCATCCGTCCCGTTTCCACCAGGGTGAGCCAGAACAACCGGCTGAACCTGATGACCAGCGAGAACCTGTCCATCTGCTTCTGGCCCACGCTGATGCGTCCCGACTTCACCACCATGGACGCCCTGACGGCCACGCGCACCTACCAGACAATCATCGAGAGCTTCATCCACCAGTGCTCCTACTTCTTCTACAATCAGCTGCTGGCCGACTGCCTGCCCGGCTCCCCCACCTCCACCATGGGCGGCACGTCGGCCTACTCCTGCATGGTGGGCACCTACTCCTCATCCCCCGCGGCGCCGGCCCCGGCCCCCTACGTGTTCCCCGCCACGCCCCCGGTCATCCCGCACTACGGCCCGCCGCTCCACCACCACCACCACCACCAGCAGCAGCAGCAGCAGCACCACCACCATCAATCGCAGCAGCAGCAGCAGCAGCAGCAGCAGCATCAGCAGCAGCATCACCATCTTCTTCATCACCACCACCATCACCAGTCCCCACCCCACTCTCCACCCCAGACCCCCCAGTCCCCCATCCCCGGCCTGCTGCCGCCCTCCCTGCACCCCCATCTGCCCCCCACGGAACAACACACGCTGTAAAGCAGGGATAAAGGGAACGTGTGGGAGGGGGGGGGGGAGGGAGCCGAGTGAGACATAAGAAGGGGTTTAGAGGAACGGTTTTGGGAGGTTGGGTAGGAGGGGGGGGGGGGGGGGGGGGGGGGGGGGGGGGAGCGATTTTTTTTTTGAAACGAGTTAGGTGCAGGGGGAAGTTAAGCTGGGAGACAAGAGGGTGATATGCAGTATGTCAGTATGAGAGAAAGCTATGTCGTTGTTTGTTGTGTTTTTTTTTTTGGGACCGAGGTTTTAGAGCCCATGTTGTTTTTTTTTGGTTTCGTTTTTGTTTTGTTTTGTTAGAAACATGGACACGAACACACATAAGGTCGAGCAGCAGGGGGGGGGGGGGAAGTACAGAAGCACCTTGGAGCCAATGGTTTAATCTCTTAGCTCTTCAACTCTTCATCCCTCTCTCTCTCTCTCCTTCACTAGAACTAGTCCAGTCCTCCTGGCCTAATAGAGTACCTCCACACACACACACACACACACATACACACATGCATGCAGAGTGATAGAGCTGCCTTGTCTGTCACAAAATAACAGTAAATCTATTTCCTGCCAGAAACCCATGCAATACGAACGAAAACATGGGACCACGTCTTGTCGAGCACCTCTGCATTAACACACACACACACACACACACACACACACACACACACACAGCGAAACCTGTCATACGAAGTTCCAGATACACTTTGGTGGCCAGTCTGCCTGCTGCAACCACTTCCTTGAAGCCACTAGCGTGAAGCCACTGTGCTTAGGGGCTGTCCTCTGGCCGGCTTCACCTGACCTTCCTACCTAGTCCGCCCTGGCGCCCCATAGACCCTGGCAGGTGGGCAGAGAGAGACTCCCGGATCCGGGACCGGAGCCCCTGGACAGAGCTCCCTCGGCCGCCTCCTCCTGCTTCTCTCCTCGCCCAGGAAGACGTGTCCTATTGAAGAGTCATTTCAAACATTCCTGTCCATCATCCACCGGTGGAGCACAGCGTTAAACTAAATGCCAGACCTAGGAACCGGAACTGTGATTTGCAAGAGTTAGGAATCTGAACTAACCGGACCTGTGCCGAACTGTAACGGAGCGAGGAATTGTACGCATACTCACACCTTCTGTATCCTGGACACCCAAGTCACTTTTTTTTCTTTTTTTTTTTTACTCCTCTTTAACCTTCAACTTCATGTGAGAACCCACTAAGGAACTAACTAGAAGCTATTCTTTTTTGTTCAAAGGATTTGAATAGTTTCACTTCTGCGAAAGCAGGTTCCCTGTTTGTTGTCTGTTTCTGTTGTCAGGTTGTTATATGTTCCATATTTGGGAGAATTTTGAAACACAAATTGGGATTTAAAGAGTGGCCTTGGTGTGTGTGTGTGTGAGTGAGTGAGTTTGGGAGCGTTTGGGAGCTTTTGTGTACATGTACGTCACTGCATGTTTGGTCTTTACTGGTTTTGGTAGGTGGAAATAGCATCAGTCTTTGATTCTCCGGCTTAGACTGCGAGGGTTTTTACTTTAGGAGTCGGGGAGAGTTCGATCACAAGGACCTTGTTCTGAAGCACTTTTCTGAGCACTTTTAAGGCACATCTCTGACGAGATGCTGTCAAGAAAGACATGGACAAACTCGCTTTACTCATCGATTCACTCACCGCCCTCTCTGGGAGCACACCACTGACATCTGCAGGTGAACATGGGTAGCACAGCCATGACCTCACCCGATGACTGCATGGGCGTAGCACCATTTTGCCACTTTGGTTTTGAACGTTTGTATTGTTGCGTGGGTGCAGTTGTCCTCAGGTCTCCTGAAGGTGCAGAGACTTAATTCAGCGGTAGAGACCACCCTGTGTTACATTAATGCCTCCGAGAGATGCCAAGAGATTAGTCACGTCACAAGTCATGAAGCGAGGCTTACCAAGGACTCAATGCAGTAAAACGGACATGCAGTGATCGATGGCGCCTCTGGTGTCCGGAAGAGTCTCTTGTGCTTTCTATAGACACCCAAATTCATCCCCATTTTTCTGATTGGAGGATATTCAGCGTTAGACATTTGTGTAGGTCATTCCCATTACAAACGTATATATAGCTTTTGGCTTTGACGGTCCTAACCGTAACCGTCTCTGCGTGTGTCACAACGAATCCCCTCGGGGGACAAGGAACGATGCCACTATAACGAGAAAAGAAAAGACGGATTTAACCTATCCGAGTGGGGAGACGAAGGGGTGAAATTCGCCAAAATGTAACCACTGCGCCGCGCCTCGCCGCCACCGTGGGCCTATTCGGTCAATGCAGTGGCAGTGAGTTGCTCTCTTGTCTGAGAGGGACAGTTGGGTCGGGGGAGAGAGCAGAGAGCAGACAGAACAGACAGCCCATTCATCAGGCTCCATGACTGGGATGGAGCATCATTGAATTCCATGGCCCCAGTCTGCCGTTACCGTAGAAACCAACGAGATTGGCCCGCCGCCGCCGCTGGAGAACTGCTGAGACTGCTTTTGAATTGTGTGTATTTTTGTTGTCGTCGTTGTCGTGTTATTTGTTTTTTTTTTCTCAACGTGTGTGTTAAGAGAGAATGTACATGTGCGTTTTAATGCGCCCTTTGTGTGAAGCGGACACTCGCCAAGGTCATCTCGCCGCTGTTTTCCTGTAGTTTCAGTCGCAGTGTCGGTTGCATATCTACGCATCCACCCCAAGTCATCCATGTACAATATGGCAGATCTTGAACCCTGTTCACTGAAGTTCAGACATCAACATCAAAATAATTTTTTCTTGTATCGTTAAATACTACCTATGTACCCATGTATGTGTAAACTGTAGCGACTACAACGAGAGTGTGTGTGTGTGTGTGTGTGTGTATGTGTGTGTGTGTGTGTGGGGGGGGGGGGTTAGCTAGGATGCCTGTATACGCTTCGATCATCAGATTTCCAGGCAACGGTGTGATGTCAACGGACCTTAATTAGAAGAATGCCGTTCTCCTTACCGCCTCTGCCCCGCTACACTACCCTGTCAGCTGGTCAAGATTATGCACACTTACCCTGGGAGAGAGAAGAGGGGGGAGAGAGAGAGAGGATGGGGTGGGGGAGACACAGGAAGATGGCTGAATGGGATCATTGTTTTTGGGATTGCAGGAGGGAGGATGGGAGGAGGGGGGGGGGCCACTGGTACTCGTGTGTGCGTGTTCGGTGTGCGTGTGTGAGTGTGTGCGCGTGTGCGTGTGCGTGTGCGCGCGCGCGTGTGTGTGTGTGTGTGTGTGTGTGTGTGAGCCAGTGGTGTTCCCTGTGTATATCAACGTGTTAATACTGAACTGACTGTGAGGCAGCCAAAGACTGTTGGAAAAAAAAAGAGTGGGGAGTTTGGGGAGGGGGGGGGGGGGGGGGGGCTATTGAAAGCAAAGCAACAATTGGAAGAAAAACAGTAGTATTAAAAAATGTGACTTTGTTTTCAGACATGTGGCTGCATTGCTTTTTTCTTTTTTGCAACAATTGTGACAGATGTCTGTTAAGTTAAAATGAAAAACAAGCAAAACTATATTCAAATGGTTGTTTATTTGTATGTTAGGGGGTCTTACACTCTGACCTTTAGTCAATGGTGATAGAAAAAAAAATGTTTCTTATGTTTTATTTTATTAATTAAAAAAACTACAATGCA
>JAOPHQ010005578.1:5000-29582 GCA_030340625.1 Merluccius polli | reverse complement strand
TATGTATGATATGATGTATGTTATGTATGATATGATGTATGTTATGTATGTTAGGCCTATGTATGATATGATGTATGTTATGTATGATATGATGTATGTTATGTATGTTAGGCCTATGTATGATATGATGTATGTTTTTTACACGTAACAACTGCACTTAAAGGCTGTATGTATTTGCCATCATTCCGACGGGTTTTGGTAAATCTTTAACTGACATCACGTGGTGGCAGGTCTGGTCGGTGATTGGTAATTATAGCACAAAATGCATCCAACATTAAGATAAGACTGCGTCTGCTGGAGTATAACGAGAAATCAGAGTACTTGCGGTTTAACCCGAGTTTAACTAGGAATCAGCTGATCCTGTGTCGGTCAGTAGAGCAATCAGGTTTAACTTTGTGCGCAGCTGCGAGTTAAACTCCAAAACCTCCGGTTTCCGGAGTACGGTTTTAAACCGCAGCACAGCTAACGCAATGCTAACTGACAGAGCAATTGCCCCATTGGGTTTAATATTACATATATTACATATTGCAAACACACAAAGTGTAGGAGTAGATATGTGCCAAAAATCAGGCAGCAAAAATGCAATTTTATTTATTTTTACACCTTACACACACCAAGGCAACAATAAAATTGGGGTTGGCCTGTCAGCGTTGTATGGATATACCACACCTGGTGGATGTTTATGATAACATCATTAATAACTTCGGGAACATAAAAGCCACAACATGAAATAGATATGAATGACAATATGAATGAGGCACAATGACTGAACATGTACAGTAGACCAAGGACCTGACCGGATTAATTGTGTTGATGACTAAATACAATACTAGCATATTTCTGCCAATGACACGGTCGTCTCTGTACATTCCCAATGTTACTTCCTGTTCCTGGCTTCCATAATAAGCCACATGCATACTGACATATGATATCAACCTCTAGTATTAATAAAGCAGCTGAGCTAATAGATAATAGATCATAAATACATGAGCTGGTTGGACTGCAGACATGTGACATTGCACTGACATGCAAATACACTCTGAAGATACAAAAGCTAATCAAACAGTGAACACAGTGCCAATGCATCATCCAGTTTCTCTAATGGCTGAAACACAGTGTTATCGGGACAGCACACATTTTTTATATAAATAGCTTTACCAAAATAAAACTTTAGCTATACTCTTAGCTAAACTGTCAGCTAATAGCTCTTAATGAAACCTGTCACATAAATGTCATCCAAAACATTCAAAATACATTTTTATTTCACTTTTGTTGCTTTTTTCCCCCCCCCCACTTAGCTGCAGTCTTCATCACAACCTACACAAGGAGTGTTCATAACACATAATAATGAAAAAGGAGATTCAATAACAGACACAGAACAATGCAACATTTTGACGTTCAAGACAAAAATACAAACCTTGGAGAAACAACAATACAACAACAGTACAGTGAACTGAAATCCCTTATGCAGCGAGGAGTGGATGTTGGCTTTTCAAGTGGTGCTATCGCTTAACGGTTGCAAAAATGATGTTTCTATTTGTTCATTATCTGTTCAGGGGACAGTGTTCACCACAAACCTAACGGTCAATATTAGCTCTGGGTGACAAACATCCCCAATCACATTGTCTCCCTCTCCCTCTCCGAACAGCATCTCTTAGCCCAGTCGTCATCTTGACCAGGAGGAAACAACCGGGGGGTTTGATGAAAGACAGCATAGGTTCCCTAGGGCTTCACACTTAATGTTTTAAAAAAAAACCAACAACCATGATTTACAAAACCTGATGAGCTCGACAATCTTAAATAAATCTATTAAATATTAAACATCGGAAATTGTACGTATACTAATGTCACCATCTTTTCTCCCACTGTGATCCTGAGGCGGACTGAGGCGGCAGAAGAGAGGAGCAGGCGGTGTGTGAAGGTGCGGACGGCGCTCAGGGTCATGGGTCGTCTCCTCCCGCTTCCTCTCGGTCCGTCTTGGGGTTGAAGTTGACGCCCTCCCAGTCGTACATGTCCGGCAGGAAGGAGTCGTAGTTGGTGTTCCAGACGGTGGAGCGGACGAAGGCGTCCTTGTCCACCGGCTCGGGGTAGCGGAAAGCCATGCCGTTGGCGTACACAAACTCCACCACCTGCAGGCCGGAGACAGCACCGTCACACAGGACAGTACAGTTAAGCCCTAATATCAAACCCTAACCCTAATATCAAACCCATTACCAGGCCAGCCAAAGAAGTACTGTTGTTCGAGCTGCAGTGTCCACAGCATCATTTACTGCACATCTCTTTGGATAAAGAATCCGCTGAATGACTAAATAGTAAAACAAGCATCTTACCATTTAGCGGCTTAAATTAAAGCTGCTTAAAATCAAGCTGCTTAAATTTAAGATGCAGATATTTTTTGGTTTAATTTTAAACCTGATAGTTTACCAATGAGCCATCTCAGGTTATCTTGTTCTGTCTGAGATCATCGCCTTAGTGGAGAAACATGTTTATTTGGAGGGATTTAACAGTGTCTTAACAATAATACAGTTCGACCCATGAGCTTAGCAGTTAGCTTCACCGGCTAGAAAAAAAAAGGACACACACACACCACAGAAACACAATACTCTGAACTTGCCCAAAACTAAACTCTAACCAACTAACATCACTTTTTACAGACCGCTGGTAGTAATGACAGAATCTCCAGGAGGTTGTGGTCCCAGGAGCGCTCACCTTAACAGCCATCTGGACAGACACCTCCCTGATGTTGGACAGAGGAGGGTAGAGTCTCCCCTCCTGTAGCTCCTCATCAGACACCTGCTCCGCCAGCGTCTAACAGGAAGGCCAAACACAGCAAGGTTCAGTGTGAAGACATGGTGGATGTGGGAGTGTGAGGTGGAGACATGGTGGTTGTGTGAGGTGAAGACATGGTGGATGTGGGAGTGTGAGGTGAATACATGGTGGTTGTGGGAGTGTGAGGTGGAGACATGGTGGATGTGTGAGGTGAAGACACGGTGGTTGTGAGAGTGTGAGGTGGAGACACGGTGGTTGTGGAAGTGTGAGGTGAAGACACTGTGGTTGTGAGAGTGTGAGGTGGAGACATGGTGGTTGTGTGAGGTGAAGACATGGTGGATGTGGGAGTGTGAGGTGGAGACACGGTGGATGTGGGAGTGTGAGGTGAAGACACGGTGGTTGTGGGAGTGTGAGGTGAAGACATGGTGGATGTGGGAGTGTGAGGTGGAGACATGGTGGTTGTGAGAGTGTGAGGTGGAGACACAGTGGTTGTGAGAGTGTGAGGTGAAGACATGGTGGATGTGGGAGGTGAAGACACGGTGGATGTGGGAGTGTGAGGTGGAGACAAGGTGGATGTGAGAGTGTGAGGTGAAGACATGGTGGTTGTGGTTGTGTGAGGTGAAGACACGGTGGATGTGGGAGTGTGAGGTGGAGACACGGTGGTTGTGAGAGTGTGAGGTGAAGACACGGTGGATGTGGGAGTGTGAGGTGGAGACATGGTGGATGTGTGAGGTGAAGACATGGTGGATGTGGGAGTGTGAGGTGGAGACACGGTGGTTGTGAGAGTGTGAGGTGGAGACACGGTGGTTGTGGGAGTGTGAGGTGAAGACACGGTGGATGTGGGAGTGTGAGGTGAAGACACGGTGGATGTGGGAGTGTGAGGTGGAGACACGGTGGTTGTGGGAGTGTGAGGTGGAGACACGGTGGATGTGAGAGTGTGAGGTGGAGACACGGTGGTTGTGAGAGTGTGAGGTGGAGACATGGTGGATGTGAGAGTGTGAGGTGGAGACACGGTGGTTGTGGGAGGTGAAGACATGGTGGATGTGAGAGTGTGAGGTGAAGACATGGAGGTTGTGTGAGTACCTTGGCAGCCTCCAGGAACACGGTATCACTGATATGTCGCACGCCACTCAGGATCACCGCCAGGGCGACTCCTGAAACACGGGTGGAGACAAAAGAGAAGCTAGACTTCACCCGTTTGTATTGTAATACGTTTGCCATCAGTCATATTGTTGGTCTGTATTTACTTGGACACATCAACCTCAAAATCAATGTTTATTCTAATGGACTCTATTTGCAAAGATGAAGTGACTTCATTACTCCATCAACATCATCATCATTTAATTGATTAGATTTGTATTACAGGCTCTTCTTACTTTCTGCAATCACAATAGTGTTTCATAAATCATGCAGTTTAAAAGCCTTTTTTAAAGCACAATCCCTCCCCCCCCCCCCCCCCCCCCCCCACCTGGGAAGATGTAGGCGTTGTTTCCCTGTCCTGGGATGTACACGCGGCCGTCGAGGGTCACGGCATCAAAGGGACTGCCGCTGGCGAACAGACATCTTCCCTACAGAGAGACGCAACAACAAGGACTTTATTTAATTTTATTATCATTGTTCATCCAGTTTCCTGTATCCAGGAAAAGCACAGCAACACTTGAGGGAGTGAGTGGGCACTTTTGAGCGCTCACTGACTGGATAAACGTCTCGGCTAACTTAAAAAAAATAAATAAGGAGAGGTGAGTCATACGTTGGTGAGCGTGTAGGCGTCCTCCGCAGTGCACTCGGCCTTGGTGGTGGGGTTACTCAGGGCGAAGATGATTGGTCGGTCATTCAGGGTGCCCATGGCTTTGATGACATCATGGGTGAACAGCCGCCCCGCCCCTGACACACCTGGAGGAGGAGGAGGAGGAGGAGGAGGAGGAGGAGGAGGAGGACAGGAGGCTTTTTGTTTACATGGCTGTCTTCTCACAAAGACTGCATGAGTTTAGTTTCAAGCCTGTTATAAACGTGAAGGGCTGCATTTAAAGTATTTTGACATTTCAAGTCGGTAGTTTTTAAGTTAAATGTCAATCAATTGCTTGCGGCTGCAGAGGAAGCATCCTTCAAATATAGACACAACAAATAATGTTATGTTGCCATAACAACTAGTATATACTACAGTGTGAAAGCATTGCTTCATTGGGGAGGGCGGCAGTAGCTTAGTCTGTAGAGACTTGGCTTTGGAACCGGAGGGTCGCCGGTTCAAGTCCAGCACGGACCAGAGTACAGAGTGTGGACTGGTGGCTGGAGAGGTGCCACTCGATCCACTGTATAGTCCTTGACAGGAATATAGAACCTAAAAGCTTCCCTCCCACTATTACATACAGTACCAGTGAGGTACCTATGATGGCAGTATGGAGTGAGGTACCTATGATGACCACAAAGAGGTAGGGAGTGAGGTACCTATGATGGCCACAGAGAGGTGGGGAGTGAGATATCTATGATGGCCGTAGGGAGTGAGGTACCTATGATGGTCTTAGGGAGTGAGGTACCTATGATGGTCTTAGGGAGTGAGGTACCTATGATGGTCTTAGGGAGTGAGGTACCTATGATGGTCTTAGGGAGTGAGGTACCTATGATGGTCTTAGGGAGTGAGGTACCTATGATGGCCACATAGAGGTGGGGAGTGAGGTACCTATGATGGCCACAGAGAGGTGGGGAGTGAGGTACCTATGATGGCCACATAGAGGTGGGGAGTGAGGTACCCATGATGGCCACATAGAGGTGGGGAGTGAGGTACCTATGATGGTCTTAGGGAGTGAGGTACCTATGATGGCCACATAGAGGTAGGGAGTGAGGTACCTATGATGGTCTTAGGGAGTGAGGTACCTATGATGGCCACATAGAGGTAGGGAGTGAGGTACCTATGATGGACTGAGGTACCTACAGTATGATGGTAGGTAGGTAGGGAGTGAGGTACCTATGATGGCGGTGGGTTGGATGGTGTTCACAGCATCCAGGAAGCTGTGAACCGGCCCTGGGCTGTCGTGGACAAACGCTTCCTGGTTGCCATCAGTCTCCTGAGGTCGACCCTGGACACACACACACACACACAGCAGAGGTTCAATAACAAATCTCAGACAGACCCATTAGTTTAGATGAATGTTGCTTACCCACCATGTGTGACAAAATGTAAGCTGATAGCAACAGAAACATAGACAAACATAGACCATTCTTGATAAGTAATATTGAATGAAGCAAAATTGAATGAAGCATGTACATACTGTACGTACACACATACATGTGTAAATCAATCATGTGCGGCACACACACACACCTTCACTAGTAATCCATGTTTGTCGTACATCCATATCTTTTGCCTGGCTTCGGCATGTGTCAGTCCTTTCTCCATCATCGCCATGACGATGAGGCTAGCAATGCCCAGGGCAGCCTGTGGAGACATGCGGTGGAAGACATTGTCTGAGCAGGTCAATATTGAGGAGCCGGCGATCTTGTTTTCATACCGCATGTTCCTACTACAGGTTGACCGGGAAAATACATACATACATACATACTTACATACATACATACATACATACATACATACATACATACATATATCCCCTACCTCTCCAGCTCCCAGAAACAGCACCCTATGCTCTGTGATGGGTTTGCCGATGGCTCTTTGAGCTGCCAATAGACCAGACAGGGCTACTGCTGCAGTACCTGTAATAACAGATCAAAACATTCAGCCATACATTAGGATTATACATTAGGATTAAACAGGTCTATTCATGCACGGAAAAGACAAATAACCTATAAACCTAATAATAGCAATCCTGATTCAAACAACAAAGTGATTCAGTTATCACCCTGAAAAAATGTTTAGTTGACATTATATTAACATTGCATCCCAGAAAACAGTTCTCCTTTTGTGTTGTGGATTTGCATTGCAGGCCACCACATTGGCCACTAGGTGTCGCACCTGAGCCCCTGAAAGAAGAACAGGATACAGATGCTCACCCTTGGATGTCGTCGTTGAAGGTGCAGTACTTCTCCTTGTACTTCCTCATCAAGCGGAAGGCGTTGTGGTTCCCAAAGTCCTCAAACTGGATCAGTGTGTCCTGGCCGTATTTATCCACCACGGCCTCCATGAACTCATCGATCAGGTCCTCATAGGCCTGAGAGCGGTCTCTCTTCTGGTACAGGCCCATGTAGAAGGGGTCCCGGAGGAGCGTCTGAAAGAGAAATGGTTGGATGCAATTTGATACTGGCTGCTCATTAGGACTGTGCTACTGCATATACAATCTTATTGTGATTATTTTGATAGATAGTGATGTTAGATTTAAGAAAGACATTTGTTAGAAATGGCATAGCCATCTGCATCTGTTAGTGAGTGAAATGTGTTGTGAAAATATGTTAAGCGCCATTTTCTGTATGAGCCAAGTTATATTTTAGATCGCTCCCGGCTAATTTCTGACCAATCAGGGCATCTCTTCCCTGATTGCTTCAGGGAAACCATCTTGCCTGTCAATCACAGGCTCTTGTAATGCAAGGGGATATTTTTTGCATTATTTAGTTTCTAAATGGTAAATACACTGCATTTATACAGCGCTTTCTCAGAGGTATGACCACTCCAAAGCGCTTTACAACTATTGCCTCACATTCACCCATTCATTCTCCGACGGCGGGTCAGCCAATGCAAGGCGCCAGCCGGCTCGCCGGGAGCAGTTAGGGTGAGGTGTCTTGTTCAGGGGACACCTCGGCACTTAGCTAGGAGGAGCCGGGCATCGAACCAGCAACCTTCCGATTACTAGGCAACCCCCTCTACCTCCTGCGCCACTGCCGCCCAGTTGATCTTGTTTGCTCTCTTTCTTTAACAACTATCAAATCTCACCTATGACAGCTTTAACAGAGAAACACAAAAATGATATACACATTTTTGTTGACGTTAAAGGTATGGTTATATTTTATATCTACCATATGACCAATAATTAGGGTCACATTAACCTCGGTGCCTTTCTGCTGAAGTAAGACAGAGTCATGAGGTATGAGCAGAGGCATGTAAGCATGGGGGCAGCTCCTCAGGATCGGAATGGGTGCGTTGTTGCTGACATGTGTAGAGTAGATAGTGTGAGGTCAGATGATGGCGAAAAACTGGCAGGATTGTCGCTGTACATGTAAAGAATCTTTTAGATAAGGCGACAATCTGGCGCTGGGGCCAGACACCACAAGGACGAGAGGGGAAGACGTCAACAGCCAGCCCTTTATGACGTTTTCACTGTTTTGTGTATATAACATCTTGGGCCAGAGATAGGTGTGCTCAGACTTCGTGAACTGGCACACACTTTGTTGTTCTGTCAGGGAAACATAGTTGGACCCAGATATCTGTAAAACTCTGCACATTCTACTGGTGTTAAGAATAAAACTGATTATTGAGTAAACTAAAACTTCTTCTATCGCTTCATTAAAGAACACGCGTGAGTAAGAGTTTTGAGAGAAACTGCTTTTCACAACAATGTGTAGCGTACAGCTAGTGTTAGGAAGAGCAATAATGTATTAATATCATGGAGTTCCTACTGCGATATCGATCCTACGTTAGTCCGTGTTACGTGTGGCACTCCCACCTCGTTGTCGGTGCCCACGTCGATCACCACCGGCAGACACCTCTCTGGTCGGATGCCGGCGCAGGCCGTGTACAGACACAGCTTCCCCACCGGGATCCCCATGCCAAACACACCCAGGTCCCCCAGGCCCAGGATACGCTCTCCATCCGTTACTACGACTGCCTGCACACACACGCACACGCACACACACACACACACACACACACACACACACACACACACACACACACACACACACACACACACAGGGAAGGGATGAAAACACACCAATTACTGCAATGGCAACAACAATCCACATGAATCAATAATAATAATAATAATAATAATAATAATAATATTGTTGACCAGCTCATGAACTCACAGCAACGTTAGTTTCGGGCCAGTTGTCCAGGATGGAGCGGACGTGTCCGCGGTCCAGAATGGAGATGAACAAGCCTCTGTTGGAAGTGACAGCAGGTTTAGTAGTCGTCATTTATATATATTTGGTATTCATTGGGTTGATTTTTGATTAAATCCAGGATATAGAAATCATAACACCATCTCTTCGATGTGCTATACAACCCTAGGGTAACTATCCTGTATGGTTTGAACAAGATCAGATCAACAACCAAAATGCATTGTTGTTGCCTTGTTGTAGTGCCTTGCTCAAAAACTAAAGTGCTTGTTCCTTAAGGACAGAAACCCAACCATGTTGCACTTTACAAGTTTTTCCCGTTTATCACATTACTGCGGCCGATGCCAAAGCTTCAAGCTATTTCATCTGGCCCTAAATGGATCCCCAGTAACCGCGTTATACTGTACGTCTCCATGGAAACAGGCTTGCCAGTCCTAATGGGACCCCTAAAGGCTCTTACTTGGGTCTCCTGAAGATGTGTCCGTACTGCGTGCAGGCCAGGCCCACGGTGGGCGTGTACACGATGGGCATCAGCTCCTCTATGTCCTCCATCAGCACTCTGTAGAACAACCTCTCGTTCCTCTCCTGGATGCCCATCAGGTAGATGTACCTGTGGAGAGACGACAGGGATGAAGAGGTGCGGGTGTGAATAAATAAAGTAGAAAGAAGCAGAGAAGTCGGAGGAAAGGACTAAAAGGTGAACATTTTAAATGAAAACCAAAAAAAGAGAAGTATGCTTATATGTGTCCAACGCGAAACGCTAGAAAAACGACAGCAAGTGTTTTTGTAAATATTTGGTAGAGACATGAGTCACAGCCTTTGTGCAGCAAGGTTTTAAAGCTGCCATCTTACTTCTGAAGAGGGTCCGACATTTTCTTGAGGTTGTTCTGGAAGCGCATGGCCTGGATGTCCTGGGTCTCCACTTTGGGAGGGAGGAGACCCTGAATGCCCAGAATCTGCCGTTCTTGGAGGGAGAACGCCATTCCCTGGAGGAGACACAGAGACGGAGACGGGGTTAGAAAGAGAGAGGCATTCGTCTTTGCGTCGGTCGCAGGAAGCCATCAAAGGCCGAACTCACAGTTATACGCAACGTCTGCACGATAACCGAAGACAGAAAATGATTTGATTTGAATTTGATCGTTTATCTACTAACTGCACACAGGATTCATTGTGGCTCATTTATCAAGTGAACATGTGCTTTCTTGCTGTGCTAGTGCGGTTGTGCCTGAGTCATACTCATTAGACCTTTAAGCACTTGCTTGATTTAAATGTAATGCTAGTATTGCTACTTTAATTGGATATGAATAAATTAATAATATAAACAATAATAATAAATAACATATGAATCTATTAACCCTGGTCTCCACGGAAATGGTTTATTAAACTGCAGCCTCAGAAAAGCAACAATTTCAATTTTTGCATTTCTATTAGCGTGAGTATGGATAAGAAAATAACTCCTGCATTGCAACACCTTAGAAAAATGAATAGATTGATAAAGAAATATGGCAAAATAATAACAACCATTTTACTCTGTATATTCAAATAAATCATGTACAGTACATAGTCATGTTTCCTCTATACATGAACTATAATATACATTACATCGTCTCCCCCTCTAGGGCAGAATAACCTTTTGAAACCCCGTCACCATCAAATATAGACAAACATGAAGATACATGGAGAGAAACTCTGAAGGAGAGGCCTAGCCTGGGGAAAGCTATGTATGATGACGCTGTGTGTGTGTGTGTGTGTGTGTGTGTGTGTGTGTGTGTGTGTGTGTGTGTGTGTGAGTGTGTGCATATGGTCCACGCATGAGTGAAATACGAGCCAGAACAGGCAACACACGGAAGTTATAACAGTCCCGTTTGAACACATGTGAATGCATGTGTGTGCGCATGTGTGTGCGTGTCTATGTATGTGCATCTAATTGTATTCTGTATGGGTAAATGTATGGGGGGGGGGGGGGGGGGGGGCTTGCTGAGTCATGCTGATGCCACATTTTACTTCATTTCAGCCCAGACTCCAACAAAGCCTTTCTGTTTGTGTAGTAGGAAGAAGTCAGAATGTGAAACAAACAAGATGAAGTTCAATATTGTACCACCTCACATGTGGACATTGAGATTTATTCACAGACCATAATGATCAGTGTACAGTATTCTTCACTCTACTGAACAAATGTTATGTTACAGGCCGACTACTTCATGTTTTCTTCTAGACTGGAAAAGTTTTTCTTAGTGTCGGTCTCATGGCCCATGTGATATAAAAGGTCATTCAGAGGGCATTCGCTTATATAAACGTATATTTCAATGAATCACGATGACGCACTTTGCTGTTGCACTTCTCTACTGACATATAGACATATTTACTTTACGGCCCGTGACAAAGCAGCACGCCACAGCTTTCTTCTTCAATATCCTTAAAAATAATAAATAGTGTTGAAAGCTAATATTTAGGCTTAGTCGATGGCACAAAGTAAAATCATGTTACGTTGCCGTTTCTTTGTTTCTATTAAAACATTTCAAGCAGACGATAGTTCAGAACAAACTGCTAATAGTCTACCATTAGTTTTCCCTCATTCAAAACAAAGGGAAGGTGGAGTTGCTTTATATATATATATATATACATTTGCAGCTATGCATGCTTGCGTGCGAGTGTGTGTGGACAAAACCTGTGACCAAAGCCAACTAGCCAAACTAACCATTAGCAAGACGGCTAGTTCATAGGCTGGAAACCCCCACCACATTTAGCACAACATCAGCTTCAGGGTAGCCTAGTCCTAACTAGACCTTGGTACTCATTTCATTCATACTCATGGTCTAGAACTGCTATAGAGACAAACGATGTCTCACTTGAAGGCGGGTGCTGTTGAAGTTTAAAACCTATTGGCTCTGCCCAGTGCCACTCTGGATCTGCCTTAACCAATCGCTAACGTTTGGTCGTGACGTATTTCATGCGCCAGAAACCATGTTGCGCGCAGTACACTGTATACAAACGGCAGATGCAGTGAGCATAGGGTTGTGTGGAGATGTCTGTTAGCGATTGCTGCAGATTTTGTTCATCCAATTTAAGAGTTGTATGAACATATGGTCACTCTAAATGAATCTTTGATAGTAAAGACCAAGATAATGCTTGCAGTCAACTGTCGACGCTGGGTCTCGTCATTGCTAATACGCTGCTTCGATCGTGTCGGGTTTGGGCACGACCTATACGTCACTGTTCTCAGGCCGCGCCTCCTGTTCGCTGATTGGAAGGCACATTTGAGGGAAAAGAAATCGTTCTAACATACAGCACTGCCAGACCTTAGTACTGAAGTGAAATGAAAATTGAGCGGAAGTACGGAGGCGGGCGGAACCAGGCGAGCTTCAGGGAGCAAATGGGTTTAATCGCTAACCATGATTTGTGATTAACCCGCCCTTGAATGGGTTATAGGAACAACCAAGACATAATAAAGGCTCTTGACTTCACAGCTGGCTGATATAAAGGCCAAGCAGCAACAGCCTTGACACAACCACCACTTGTACCAGTTGAACCTGACAACTATTATAATATGCACACTGGTCCACTGAGAATATAGTCCCAGCTAAAAAACAACAATATGACCTTATTCACGTCATTATTTCTATATATGCTATGCTTATGTTGGAATTAGTTTGAGCCCTTTTGCACTTCCAGAAGGAGGACAACTAGAGGTTCAAGAGATTGATGATTGATGGAGAATGACTTGAGGAGTAAATGAACATCGAAGGAACTTCTCCACCTCCAGAAGCTGATGGTTTGATATAAATGGTAAATGGTAAATGCATTGCCTTCATAGAGCACTTTTCAGGGCTGTGGCCACTCAAAGCGCTGTACAATTATTGCCTCACATTCACCCATTAATACACACATTCATACACCGTGCCAGACAACCCGCTCTATCTCCTTCTGAGCCACGGCCACCTAAACCATTTGCATTTGCAACAGTTCTATGTGTTTTATTTCAGGAAATAGCCAGTGTCAAAATGCTGCACAACAAACCTCCGGCCTCCAGCCCTCAGCTGTGCTGCTATTATTACCCTGAGGCGGCCACAATGTCACCTCTTGAGGGCCAGAATGCGGTGGGAGACACGATGATACGGCAGAGAGGCCTGAGAGGCCCCGCTGCAGAGGACCTGATTGAGGACTTACCATGTTGTGAAAAAAAAAGTCAACCCCTCGACGACTTAAAGGGCAGTCTAATTATACATTTCAGGGTTTTTTATGACAGCCGCTCCAACTCTTGATTTCAGGACCACTCCCCTTATCTCCAACTGACCACTCATGTGGCATGAGGCTTAAGTGGGTGGGGGGGGGGAAAAGTCATGTGACCTAGCAAATCGGACAGGTGGGAAAACAAGCTTGGTTGCGCTCCGAAGCTGGAGCATGTGCTTATAGTTCAGCCCAATATTTCTCTCGAGACTACAGGTTAATTAACGTCCGTGTGTCTGTCTGTCTGTCTGTCTGTCTGTCTGTCTGTCTGTCTGTCTGTCTGTCTGTCTGTCTGTCTGTCTGTAGCCACAGGGTAGTCCAGTCCAGTCTGGTCCCACCTATTCTAGTCCTTCTAGAAACACGGGCCGAAACGTTAAATAAAGCAAACACGATACTCAAGTCAATACCCAAGAACAAATAAAAGGCGTCAGACAGAGACCCGGGCGGACGCCGCCGCTCACCTTGTTGGTGCGCGGGTTCAGCATGAGGGGCTTCCCCTTCTCTTTGGTGTGAGCCCAGCGGCACGCGGAGACACACGGCCGGATGGACAGCGTCGTCCTCAACCTGGACAACATGGCGGACGGTCACCTGGTCTACACACTCAACACTCACACGGCGGTGGAGAGAGGACTCTGCGAAAAAGAGGGAGAGAAAGGGAGAGAGGGAGAAGGAGAGACACACACACAAGCAAACGTTAATACGAAGAACAAGCAGGATAACCTGTAGGCCTCCTTGATTAAGATGGACTGACCCTCTTATGCTCCTTAATGACAATAAGTACGTACCTGAAATCTGAAATAAGTACCTGAAATCACTTCTCGGTGGTTATCGCTGTCATACACATTTTGAGTACATGAAGAGGCACTTATTCACACTTCAACACCACCATGGGATACAATCACTGGTACTTCACCAGTATATGATACTACTACACCTAAATATCCTCAAATATGAACAGACCCACTCATTGTAACACCCATCATATAGTATAATATATAACAAAAAGGCGTATAATATAGCAATAAAGCGCGCAAACATGGCCGTTATGCTCAACGCATCAACAGTGAGTTGCGTGAAAGCAAAACGCATTTTCACAGATGGCGTGCAGCAGTACTGGAGAATGTGTAATCTGGAGGCAAAGACAAGTCATTTATAGTTTATAATCTGGACCAACAGCGCCCAGAATAGATAATCCCGTCTGTAAGGAGGACCAAAGCCAAGGCCAGCAGACAGACAGATGTTTGTTTGTGGCTTTCAAGGAAACATGCACACGCACAGTGACTCTAAGCCACGTCGGTCTGTAGGCCAGGACAGACCGCGTACAGAGGAGTCCTTCTATGGAGGCAGTGTGTGGCTCACTTCAATTACATTCAATTCAATTTAAAAGTCTTACAGGAAATGGGAAACGTGAGGTCGTCAGGCAGACGTTGTCGTGCGCTCCATATGTCTATGGTAGCAAAACTGTGTGCCATCATCACCCTACTTGCACATTAAACATATTCTTTAAATGTGTTTTTTTTTGCACCAAATACACCAGAAGCAACTTCCTTAAATGTGAAAGCTACTTGGCAAAGAGACTCTTTCTGAATCTGACTTGAGGGAAGGTTATAATGCACTACATTATTTTACATTTACACACACACACACACACACACACACACACACACACACACACACACACACACACACACACACACACACACACACACACACACACACACACACACACACACACACACACTGTATACTGGGCCTCCTCATTAACGGCCCTTATTGCTGTGTACAGCAGGGATGGGAAACAAGGGCCCCTTATTGTAGCCGGCATGTCATGCGTATGAACTCACAACCGATGTTGTGGTACAAGCAAGGAAATCGGCCAATCACAGCATTGTAATGCTGCCATAGTAAAGTATAAAACAATTCATCAGTACAACTGCGTTGCCCCTGTTCAAACAACACACTCAAAGTGTATAATGTGTGTGTAAAGTGTAAAGTGTGCACTTGGTTTTGACTTGACGACGGTCTGACGGTGGTGACGTCTGGGAGGAAATGGAAGTGAAGCCGCAAGCGACTCGTGTCCTGATAAAAACGTCCACCGCTGCGTTTTCTGGGGGGTTTTGGGCAGCAAGCAAAATCAGAGAAGACGCCAACTAAGGGAAGTTTGCCAGTGGGGACAAATCTAATATTATGCCTGGGAATTGTAAAAGAATGACGTGTTTCAATGCAATTTGTCCAATAATAATACAAAAAACTAATAAAACAAATAATAATTTGTCAATAGCATCAGTACAATAACAATGAGGATTTAATATAAGTGAGATTTTACTTTCCCAACTTCAATGAATGCAACTAAAGATAAACTAAAAATATATAAATATATCGCTCTCTCTCTATAATATCTATATTATGTATAGATATTATAGATAACATTGCTTTCTGTAGCAGTAGCAGCCATATTGAGACCTATACACAGACACAGACCATCTAGACAGACAACATCTAAGCCCATTTAAGCCCTTCATCATACGTTCAAATCCTTCACCCTTTCATTTACCTGAACACACCTGGCAGCGCTATCTGACTTTATAGCCCCAACAAGGAGAGATAAGGGATTGAGGCAGAAGAACGAAACTAGGAGGGGTCATACTTTCCCACAGGGCTAATCATCACCAAAAGATCGTCATGAAAGTATTCAACTGATGTGGCTTAGTTAGTAGGAGCTTCTCCACACCTGGACCTGTAGACCTTCTGGGAACGCAAGACCCTTTAGGAGACAATTGCAGTATTATCGTATTAAAACCATAATAAAATAAATATTGATTAGCATGTTGGGGTATTCGTGTTACTGTACTGTCGTCATCATCATCATTATTGTTATTTGCCTGGCTGAAACCCTAGCAGACACATGAAGGCGTACAACATGGACCAAACACGTCTGGAGACACCAGGTTCAAGTCCCTCTGAAGTCACGCCACACTTAGTGACTCAGGGAAGTGTGACTCAATTCAGACTGAAAGTTGTGTATCACTTCCTCTATCAAGTTTGGTGGATGGACGCCAAAGTAACCCCAAGCTCACACATCTACAGTATGACAGCCACGTGTGAATTAATCCATGAATCCAATAATTTTAATATTCGAACCCAAAAGATCTAACAATATAACTTTTAAAGCCATTACTGAAACCGTAGAACGGTCTACACATCATCGTATGGGTCTGTACTTGGAGGGAATCATATTTTATTTTGTATATAGAGGAACGTGTCGACAGCGTCAGCAGACTGGGGATAATGCCAAGCGGATAACTTTCACTGACAGGAAGTGTGCAACTGAAGACTGAGGAGCGCTCCTCTGTGATTCACATCCTCAGTACAGCTCACTGCTGAGTATCACATGATCCATGTTTTATAGCGTATATAAGGTCAAAGTACACAGGTCAGTGTAAGCTACAGGTTCATATATATATATATATATATATATATATATATATATACTGTATATATAGAGATAGCACCAATGAGTCGTACAGAAGTCAGTCATAATAAGCCAATATAGACACAATATTTAATATCAACAGCATGGTGGGATAGTTGTAACCTTAACCAGCAGCCAAAACAAACCCATCAAGGACCCAGCTGCACTGAGCTCCACACACACATGAATCTCTACATCTATATATCTATATACCTCTCTCTATATCTCTACATCTATATATCTCTTTCTATATCTATATCTCTATCTATATCTCTACATCTCTACATCTATATATCTCTATCTATATCTCTATATATCTCTTTCTATATCTCTATCTCTATCTCTATATCTCTATCGATATCTCAATACATCTCTATATCTCTACATCTATATAGCTACATCTCCATCTCTATATATCTCTATTTCTATGTCTCTACATCTATACATCTATATATCTCTATACATCTATATCTCTATATATCTATATCTCTCTATATCCCATGTTGCTGCTGCTGGTCTCTCTTGCTCACCTCTCTGTTACATGACTTCACAGTTGTGACCAAGAGAGACTAGATGATCCATAGAGGAGATGATGAGCCCAGGGTGGGGGGGGGGGGGGGGGGGGGGTATTAAGTACTCAGTAATAACTGGTCATCATCATCATCATCATCATCATCATCATCATCATCATCGTTGTCGTCATGCCAACACTTCACTGGGACCACCCAGCCCACAGCTCTCAGCTCCAGTGGGACTATGTGGTCGCCCTTCAGTGACCGTGGACCGTTTGTACAACATGAAGCGGTCTCACAGGAGGACCCCCACCGAGTCCAGACCAGACCACCACACCGGTCCAGACCAGACCACCACAACACCGCTCCAGACCACCACAATACCGGTCCAGACCACCACAATACCGGTCCAGACCACCACAACGGTCCAGACCATCACAACACCGGTCCAGACCATCACAACACCGGTCCAGACCACCACAACACCGGTCCAGACCACAACACCGGTCCAGACCAGACCACCACAACACCGGTACAGAGCAGACCACCACAACACCGGTCCAGACCACCACAACACCGGTCCAGACTAGACCACCATGACGCCTGGTCGCAGGTTATGACGGCGGATCCTTACCTGGGTCTAAGGACGAGGACCTCCTGGAGACTAACCCCTCCTGGACTCCTGCTAGCTGCTGAGTGACGGCTCGCTGTTCCCGTCCGGAGGCGCGAGGAGGCAGGAGACCCGAGGAGCGCGTGGGGCCGTTAGACCAATCAGACACTAGGGAGCGCGTGGGGCCGTTCGACCAATCACACGCCGGGATTTCCCTTTTCGCCGATTGCGTGCGTGCGCATCACATGTGCAGGAAGTACAGGGCCACCGCAGTGTAACGGATCTTTAGGCGTCAGCAGGTGTCGCTATGAGCGGTGCTATTATGGGATGGCTTGATAATCATACACGTTAAATAATAGCGCTGCATAGTCACCCATAGACATAATACATGTAGAAGTAGTACATGTAGAAGTAGTACATGTAGAAGTAATATATGTAGAAGTAGTAGCCTACATGTAGAAGTAATATATGTAGAAGTAGTACATGTAGAAGTAGTACATGTAGAAGTAATACATGTAGAAGTAGTACATGCATAAGTAATACATGTAGAAGTAATATATGTAGAAGTAATATATGTAGAAGTAGTACATGTAGAAGTAGTACATGTAGAAGTAATACATGTAGAAGTAATATATGTAGAAGTAATACATGTAGAAGTAATACATGTAGAAGTAGTACATGTAGAAGTAATATATGTAGAAGTAGTACATGTAGAAGTAGTACATGTAGAAGTAGTACATGTAGAAGTAATATATGTAGAAGTAGTACATGTAGAAGTAGTACATGTAGAAGTAGTACATGTAGAAGTAATATATGTAGAAGTAATACATGTAGAAGTAGTACATGTAGAAGTAATACATGTAGAAGTAATACATGTAGAAGTAGTACATGTAGAAGTAATACATGTAGAAGTAATATATGTAGAAGTAATACATGTAGAAGTAATATATGTAGAAGTAATACATGTAGAAGTAATACATGTAGAAGTAATACATGTAGAAGTAGTACATGTAGAAGTAGTACATGTAGAAGTAATACATGTAGAAGTAATATATGTAGAAGTAGTACATGTAGAAGTAATACATGTAGAAGTAATACATGTAGAAGTAGTACATGTAGAAGTAATATATGTAGAAGTAATATATGTAGAAGTAGTACATGTAGAAGTAATATACATGTAGAAGTAATACATGTAGAAGTAATACATGTAGAAGTAATATATGTAGAAGTAGTACATGTAGAAGTAATACATGTAGAAGTAGTACATGTAGAAGTAATACATGCAGAAGTAGTACATGTAGAAGTAATACATGCAGAAGTAGTACCTACCTATACCTACCTACCTACCTTCCTTCCTTCCTACCTCCCTACCTTCCTCCCTACCCACCTACCTTCCTACCTCCCTCCCTCCTACCTCCCTCCCTCCTACCTCCCTCCCTCCTACCTACCCACCTACCTTCCTACCTCCCTCCCTCCTACCTCCCTCCCACCTACGTACCCACCTACCTTCCTACCTCCCTACCTTCCTACCTCCCTCTCTACCTCCCTCCCTCCCTCCCTCCCTCCCTACCTACAATAGTAAAATAAGATCAGTGAGTGAATGAGTAATATCAGGTGTATAACTAGACTGTAGTTGTGTGAAGTAAACACTAGAGAGCAGTAAAGGAATGTGAAAGTTACCACACACTTAAAAGTTGCATGTGAGTGTACACAACTTCCTGTCTGACTTTACCTGCTTCCTTCAGACATCAGACTGGTTGGGGTCGTCCTCCTAGAAGAGGGGCTGAACTCACCTCTGGAGGAGATGCAAAGTCACGGTTGCGTCATCGCTGAGAGCCACAGCTGCTTCCCACTGAGATGATGTCCTGCTTCAGACTGAAGGTCATTTGGTGTGTGTGTGTGTGTGTGTGTGTGTGTTTGCATGCGTGTGTGTGTGTGTGCGTGTGTGTGTGTGTGTGTGTGTGCGCCCAAGATCTGCCAACTCACGCCGCCCGGCTCCACTTCTCATCCCCACACTCAATCATGGCCAACACACAAAGTGGTTGTGTTTTACCAATTTTATTACATATTTGTCAGCAGAAACAAAGCCTACAAAAAAGTCAATAATGAGCATTAAAAAGCTCTCAGTTGTTGTTTCTCATAAAAGCTGACTTAAAGCACGTCCGTACAAAGGAAGAATAACTCACACAGGTCTGAAGTGTAATAGTTTTTAAAAGCCATGCAGCGAAGACGTGTTCAACATTCAGCTGGAAGCATTGAGGTGAACTGAGGCACAATGTCCACACACTGTCGCTTCACACACTTCAAAATAAAAGTCCTGTACCCAACTGTGTGTGTTTAATGTGCCGCTGAAATTATTGCTAGTTGTGTGTCTAACCTGTTGAGTAAATTGATATGAGTAGGCTTATATCAACTGTTTAATTGACGTTTGATTGCGGTATACCTCCTTTTTCAATTCATTTCACAACATGCACCTGAAGCAATGCAAAGCCGTGTGTGTGTGTGTGTGTGTGTGTGTTGTTATTCATAAACAAACACATAGGCTACATATACATACCGCTATGTGTCTGTTTGTCAGGTTTTTATTCAGTTGAATAACTGCTAAAAAACCAGTTGACACCGAGTTCAAGATATTTATTCATATCGGTGCAAACTTGTCTAGAAAACAAATATCTAGGCGTACGTAGTTGTGTCTGTGGAAAACAGGCGGCTGCATCCCTGGATGTGCTGGGAATAAAAATGTGCTTTTTAGCCCTAACTGCTAATCTGCCAAAGCACAACTCTTCTGAGCGAAGCCCTTCAGGAGCCGGACGTCTCCCAAACGACGACACAATCCTGCGTGTGTCCGTCCGTTAGCTACTTACATCGGCTACTACAGGATAATATAATAATATGCAGCAGGCATTAAACATTTGGTTCAGCCAGAAGGATTGTCTCAGATCTCAGTACAATTGTTGAGGTCAGCAATAAATAGAGCAAAATATCATTTTTGACGCGCCAGCTAGTTTCATAATCGAGGCCTAGTGTAGAATATAATCCTGGGTATTATGGTAAATACACTGCAGGGTTTCTAGTTGTAAGGCCGTTGCATTCCATGTGTGGTGTGTTTTTTAGTTGATAGCTTGTTGTGTAGAGCAGCAGTTATGCGTACCGTTACACTCGTTTTGTCACATTGGATGTGTTATTGTGCAGCAGGTGACACTGGTGGGGTTTGAGGCGGTGGTTGGCAGTGTTTCAGTCGGCGGTCCTGTATGTACACAACGTCTAGTGATGCAGTTGAGTCGTCAAAGAAGGGATATTGTCACTAAATGTGAGCAAAGAAATAATATATACGTTCAAATTGTGTTGAATAAATAAATTGCTTATTTTTGGCTCAAGCCCAGAAGGAGAAAAAAAGGTTTACTTCCTCCAATACATTCACTTTCTTCTGACTCGGAGGATAAGGAAAGGCGATAGCAGACTCAGCAGACAGTCGCCCCTGTTGCTAATATTAATACATTACAATTGCTGTATGCTGTTACATATTAGGATAATATCAATCGTGGAGGTCTACTTCCTCAAAGTCTGAATAAAAAAATCAGTTTCTCAGTGAGAGGACGTATTACTTTAAGTGATAAATTAGCAAAATTGGAAGAAATTGGTTATGCAGCATATATTGTTGTTCAGTCCAGAGATCCTCAGTGTCTCTGCTCTCCACACGATGAGAGATGAATGTACAATTCTGATCACAGCTATTAGTAACTGTAGTGAGCGGTTTAGCACAACAACAAAGTGAAAATCTGAATGGAAACGTCCCAGCGAGGGGACGCGGGTCACGGCAGATCTGTGGGACATCGTTAAGACGGGTTGTCATCACCAATCAGTCAAGAAAGACAAAGAAATAAACCGTTCTTACTTCAAACAACACTTCACAGCTGCATATCAAAAACACACGTGGACTCAGTGGTGAACACAGAATATACCATAGTCGTTAACACACACCAGAGCATTAAATAAGACGATAAAGGATTTGATATGATACAAATGTACAAGACGTATTGCTACCAGAGAGCACTGTGGGAGAAATAATGACATCATCGGTGCGTACTTCATAAGTTTGAACTCTTTTGAAACTGATTGTATTGTCGATATACTCAGATCCTATAATACGCTTAACGGCTCCTTTACTGTAGAGACGCAATTTCATCGCTGGAAGACTATTTTATTATCACAGGATTTACCATTAAGCCGAGAGGATGTTTTTTTTGGAAAATATGTTAATTCTTAAGTCATTAATATGCACCATGCATTGGCCCACTTCCTGCAAAAAAGAAAGTGTGGTTTGACTTTCAAGTAACAGAAACAGTGGCGTACTTTCAACCTTTCAGTGATTTCATTGGATCAGGAGATATCAGATATGTCAGTCAGGGACCAGAGAGTCTGAGGGAGATATGACCTTAAAAACCTCATAGTGAAATAAACAACAACAACAACAACAACAACAACAACAGTTCTCAGAAGAGTATTAAAACAAAGACAGCTCCTTATTAAACTCATCGTTAATTGTGTCGCGTCGGTGTTTTCAAAAAGCTAAGCGACTGATGGAGCTGACATCAGGAGTTTGGGACCCTTTGGTTTATGCTCACCTGTTTGCTTGTCTCCTTTCCTGTCCTCCTTCCCTCCCTCACGCTCTTCCTCTCCGCTTTGTCCTCGCTCTGCCCGCACAGTTTGAGCGCCCGGGAGATGAAGACGTCGAGGTCGAACAGCTTCGCCTCCTGCTTGACGGGCAGCGCCTCCTCCTCCAACTCCTCCTCCTCCTCCCCCTCCTCCTCCGCCGCCGCCACCGCCGCAGGCTCGCTGTTGATCTCGCGGAGGAGGAGTGGGGAAGAGGAGGGAGAGGAGGAGGAGGAAACACCGGACGCCCGCTCCCCCACAGCAGCAGAGGGAGGAGGAGGAGGAGGAGCAGGAGGAGGAGGAGGAGGCGAGGAAGGCCGAGAGACCGCCGGCTCCGGCGACGGCGGCGGGAGAGGAGAGGAGGGAGACGTCGGCAAAAGCGACGGGAGAAAGTTTGAGGAAGACGCCGCGGGAGGAAGAGGGCTTTGCGCGCCGCCGTCGCAGTCGGTCGACGGCCGAGCGCCGCCGAGCTCCGCGCGGCGGTGGAGGAGCGGGGCGGCGGCGGCGGTGACGTCCGTGGGGGAGAGAGGGAGAGGGGGAGAGAAGGAGTAACAGGAGGGGGAGAGCGGCCCGAGCGGCGAGCTCGAACTCGGGGAGTGGAGGCGGGACTGGGTGCTCTCCACCCAGCGGGAGATCTCCTGGAACAAGTCTCCTGTCTCCTCCTCCTCCTCCTCCTCTGCCTCTGCCACGCCCCTCTCTTGCTCTTCCTCCTCCTCCCCCTCCTCCTCCTGCTCCTCCTGCTCCTCCTGCTCCTCCTCCTCCTCGTCTACACCGCCTCCGTCGGGCTCGGCCAGGGACAGACGGCGCCTTGGCGTTAGCGATGATGTTGCGTTTCCAGTGGGACAGGTCCAGGATGAGCTTGGGCTCGGAGTAGTGCTGCGGCTTGCCCTCCCTCCAGGCGATCTTGTCCAGGTAGGAGGGGGAGCCCACCTTGTAGTCGCAGGAGCGGCCGCAGTCCAGCTCGCCGTACGCCGCGGCGGCGGCGGCGGCGGCGGCGGCGGCGCGCTCCAGAGACGAGTGGGAGTTCTCCAGGAAGCGCTCCGCGGAGCTGCTGTGGGAGTGTTTGCGCGGGTCGACCTGCGCACAGAGAGAAACGGACGCAATGAAGGAAAGGAAGGGAAGGAAACAGCGAAACAAGGAAGGAAAGAAAGGGTACGGCTATAGGCTGTACTATAACCTCTGCTACTCACTTTAGCACGGCACACCATGAATATCTAACATGTCTATATCTTAGACATCTAGCTGATATCTACGATATCTAACAGCACAAGGACATCGTCAAAATTAGGGATGTCCGATATTGGCTTTTTTTACCGATAACCGATAACCGATATTGTTCAACTCTTAATTTCCGATACCGATATCAACCGATACCGATATATGCGGAAACTTTGAAATAATTCCAAACTTTGAAATAATTCCGAACTTTGAAGTAATTCCAAACTTTGAAATATTTCCAAACTTTGAAATAATTCCGAACTTTGAAGTAATTCCAAACTTTGAAATATTTCCACACCACCGACATAACCACAGCTACAACTAGCGTCCCGCTACACGGCCGCACAGCCCAGGCTTGTTATTGAGACGGCGCGGCGCGTTTGATGATGTCATCAAACCACGTCCTCACTTGAAACGTAACAGATGTCTGAAATTATTTCAAACAAAGTGTTTATTTATTTCACACTGTCTTTGTACTGACAGAAAACGGTCGCTTGCATTCGACTCAGGACAATTAGAGCTTTCCAACGGTATAACAGCCAGAGGACACTTTAGTCACTTTGAGCTTTTTTAAAAACCGATACCGATATTTTCCGATATTGATTTTTTATGCCAATATCGGCCGATAATATCGGACATCCCTAGTCAAAATCCAACGTTCACATGTCACTGTATTTAACATGCACATTTCTTTTAACTCTCTGATTTCTTATTTGATCTGTGTTTTAGTTCATTGTTGTGTGTTGTATGTTAGCTTGTGTGTTAGCTTTTTTGTCTTGTCTTGTCTTCTCTGTACTGACGTATCATACCGCTCATCTTGACCAGGACTCCCTGGAAGAAGAGATATTGTATCTCAATGGGACCTTCCTGGTTAAATAAAGATAAAGGATGAATAAAAATAAAAATTCGATCCATCTTTTGAAACTCTTCCACCCCTCACATGGTAACACATGTTGACACGGTAGAGAATCAACTGTTCCCTATTTGAACACAAGCCATTAAAAGCCCTTTGAAAAATGTTGACCCATTGGCTCGAAGGCAGGTGACTGTGTGGACAATACAACCTGGAGTGGACGCCTGATTGGACACGTCCGCATGTGATGTCACAAATCGCCAGG
>JAOPHQ010005577.1:27500-44718 GCA_030340625.1 Merluccius polli | reverse complement strand
AGCCGCAGACGTGGGCAAAGTTGTCTATCCAGGGCAGGAGGCCGAAGGAGAAGAGGAAGACAGCGATGGCCAGCAGCTTGGCGAAGGCCCTCCACGGTCTCTCCAGGATCTGCCAGCTCTGCAGCAGCTCCACAAACAGACAGGCCAGGATACCAAACTGACTGCCTGCTGGACCCACCTGGGAGAGACAGAGGGAGAGGGAGAGAGAGAGGGAGAGAGACAGAGAGAGGGAGATATAGGCAAATCAGGGCTCCAGTGGCGCAATCGGTTAGCGCGCGGTACTTATAAGACAGTGGCCTGCGGAGCGATGCCGAGGTTGTGAGTTCGAGCCTCACCTGGAGCACAGAGCTTTTAAGTTGATCAAATACTGACTGACCGAGTGTTGGCTGGTGGTTTACAACATCACACGTTTATCAAAAAAGGAATCCACGATGGATAAACTTTGAAAGAAGACTTCTACATTTCCAACGAGAAACAGCACTAATGAACTTGGATGAACTCATTTGCTTCTTCATTGGGCAACTTTGGCGGGTGGGTTTGAACCTGTACCTAATATTTATGATTTCCTACTATTGACTAATTAGTCAGGCACTTTTATCCAAAGGGACTTGCATTGTTATACACATATCATTACATTAAATGAAAGGTAAGGGTAAGGTAGACTGTGAACATTGGGGTTTGAAAATGTTAGCTGGTCAGTGCCCAACAATCACTTCTTGTTGACAAATGTAAAAAACAGTAGAGCCCACCAAACATTCACCGAACTCTTGGCTGTTCCTCTCCATGAAAGTCTTTAGTAAAAGTCACAAGGAGTCTCCTCTCTGTCAGAGAAACCGGGGGGGGTCGTACCTCGGCCCGGTAGGGCAGGAAGATGGCGGAGGCCAGGTTGCCGGTGATGCCGCTGACGATGTAGATGATGGAGATCCTGAGCCAGCCAGTCAGCTTCTCCAGGTCCCTCAGCACCGTCATCTGGAACAGCACTGACACCATGCAGTGGAGGATCCTGCAGGCGCACACACACACACACATGCACACATATGGACACGGACACACACACACACACACACACACAATTTATTATTTTATAACCAATATAGCTGAGCAATTACTAACAGGTAGAAAACATAATACATGGACTACAACTAGATTAGGGTTTTGGATTAGATTAGATTGCATTATATTACAATAGATTAGGTTAGATTACATTACATTACATTAGATTGCATTAGATTAAAATGAGGTGGTCACCCAGCATGAAGGAAGAGAGACAGCCACAGGCGGTAGAACTGATCAGGTATGTCAGGGTTCAGGAAGGGCAGGAGGCCGCACACGTCATCCATACAGGCCACCTGGTAGACAGAGAGAGAGAGAGAGAGAGAGAGAGAGAGAGAGAGAGAGAGAGAGAGAGAGAGAGAGAGAGAGAGAGAGAGAGAGACAGAGACAGAGAGACACACAGACAATGAGAGAGAAGGGGGAACACAATATTTCAGTTGACACTGGCTGTGCCACAGAGCAATCAGTTAGCATGCAGTACAAATAAGACAGTACCCTGCAGAGAGATGCTGAGGTTGTGAGTTCGATCCTCAGCTGCAGCAACAAATTACACTTTTGAGTGAACATTTGTAAAGAAAAAGTTAAAGTTAGACTTTGCTTCTAAATCATAATAATATTCAAGGTACTTTAATATAGTACCATACCAGTTTAATAAATGCTGGTTCAGGTGTGATTATTCTTGGTATGTCTGGATACAAAGCAAGCTGTGTGAGCCACCTATAGCACTGCATGGGTGTGTGTCTGTCGGTGTGTGTATGTAACTATGATTGTGTCTGTGAATTGTTGTGTGTGTGTGTGTGTGCGCATGTGTGCGTGCGTGTTGCGTGTGTGTTCCCCCTACCTGTGCGCAGAGTGTTGCCTCCTCATGGAAGTAGCCCCTCATGAAGCCACAGTATTCCCTGGAGGTGATCTCACACCTACACACACAATCACTGGCCTTGTAACACTTCTGAAACTCTTGTTTTTAGTCCTTAAAGTAATAATCTCAAAGATTTTCACATAAATAAATGTCTGTTAAGTCAATATCTATCACCAAATGAGGTAACACAATGGTCATTGATCCTAGGGTCCACTGAGGAAAGCCCTTGCATTTCAATTTTCTGAATGTTACGAACAATTACTGCAATTACCGCTTATTGCCATAGGTGTCGCCAAAGAGAACTAAACAGAAATCTTCGAGATTGCCACTGTAAGCAGACACATTTATCTAAAGATAAAAGTAGGAGAAGACTTGGGAAGTCTAGGTTCAAGGTTCGGGCTCCTTAACAACAAGGCCAACATGTCATTGTTTTGTGACCTTTTTTGTGGTTGGATAGGTTCAGGACCCAGGCCATAGGCATTCATTTAAAGCTATATCATTAATATCAAGGCAATATCAAAAGGTTTCCGACTCATCATGTCTCTGCCATACATTCAGCATCAAAAACTAACCCATCCCGTTTGTCCAATGTGTGTGGGCAATTGGGAGTGAGCTCTCTATGTGTAAATGTGTGGCTTGGGAGTTGAAGGAGTTGCTTCCTTACCGTCCCTTGGTGCCGATGCAGCAGGGCCTGCCTGTGATGGCACAGTCGATGTGTGGGAGGTTGGTGTGGTTCCCAGAGTTATACCTTGTACACACCTAGAAGCACACAACATAGGTTAGTATTCTGCACGCATGCATATGGATATGTAGTCTGTGTGTATGTGTATATATATATCAAACAAAATCTGTCAGTCTCTAGTCGTCCAATCTGTTAGCAAAGGGAAAACAGCCACAGAGCCGCAGAGGTCGTGAGTTCAAGTCTGAGCAGGGACACTTGTATTTCATGAATAAGGGGAAAGCTTGTGCTTCAAGCTAAAAAGATGCTTAACATAAAATGTACATTTATAATAGTTTAATCTTATCTTAAAATGCAATGCAGCCTTTCAAGGTTTACAATTGCATTCAAGATACAAAAAAGGGAAAAGAAGCTCCACCCTGATGGCAAACAAGTGTGCACTTACTGGCCACTTGGTGATGTCATCAGACCACTCATGAGGGGACACGGAGGCCGGCTCCAGGCAAGTTCTGCAAGACGATGAACGTGAGATAACCTCATAGAAATACGATGGCTCAGAAGACAATGGTCCCACTGGTGCAAGTGGTTACAAGACTCTCCCCTGAACCCACCCCTCCTTGAGGCTCGTTGGCTTCAATATGCACTTAAAGGCTCCTACCCGCCGATTCTAGGGCCGCCGACATACTTGGGGAGAGGTGGCGGTGGGGGGGGGGTAGGGCTTGAAGGGGTTGAAGTCGGCTCCAATTGGTGTGTAGGGTGGGGGGTCTCAAGATACACGATTTCGCCGCCCCCCTGTAGAGTCGGGAGGGCTTTTTCAAACCGTTTTTTCTATTATCGGTCCCAACTCGCGTAGTGTGGGAGACACTGAGATCAGTGATTACACTGGCCACAGCCAATGAGATTTGAGATCAAGAACGGCCAATGGGATGTGAGGTCAAGAGGAAGACTACAACTACAGTTTCTACAATCTCTACAAGGACCACCGACCTGATGGCAAGGCAAGACTAATGGTCAAGACCAGTTGTGTGGTGTGTACTGCCGAAGTCAGCCTGACTTTGAAAGTCGCCTAGTGGTTAGGAAGCTACAGAGTCATAAAGCAGCCCTGATTAAAGGTTAAGGCAACATTGTGTACATAAGATAAGGAGCCAACGTTGTAGACACACAAAGAGAGCAGGAGTGACAGGGCTCCAGTGGCGCAATCGGTTAGCGCACGGTACTTATAAGACAGTAACCTGCGGAGTGATGCCGAGGTTGTGAGTTCGAGCCTCACCTGGAGCACTTGAATTTTAAGACATTGGGCATAATCGACATTTCTGAACTATACAACTCACCCTACAAAAGTGATAATTGAATCTCTCAGACTGTTCATGCAAACTGACATAATGTGGGAACCCTGAAAACAACTCATCATACTTCCCTCGCCTCGATACAGCATAGGGGAGAAAATTAATAGGCATAACGTAAGAAAAAGTGTATATGATGAAAGTGTTTGTGAGTTCGAGCCTCACCTGGAGCACAAATGTTTCCACAATGTTGAATTCAACCTAATCTATACTCTACCGACAAAGTTTCATTATGAATCTCACCTGGGGTCTTGGTGGCAGACTGCTCCATGCTGCCGTAATTTCCCATTTAGGTAGGGGGCGCTGTTGTGCTGAGGCCACTTCACCCATACCGCCAGAGTGGTCTACATGAGGAAGAGAAATACACACTAACTCAACTTATTATACATCCATGTATGATACCGTCGCCATCATAAGGTCTACAAACAGCACTCAAGACAAGATACTGGTTGGTGGTGAATTGGACTCTATAAACTTAAATGCTCATTGAATGTCGGTCTAGGTTTTCTACCCCAGGGACCACCAGGGACAACCGGGGACCTCCAGGGAGGGACTGACCGAGCACTCGTCCTGGGGGGTCTGCAGGCAGCCGGAGCGGTCGTTCCTCACACAGCAGCCGGACCCGCGCTCCCTGGCTCTCTTCTCCTGGATCAGCTGGTGGACCTCCTTGTCCTGACGCATGCACGGGGAGAACTTGGCTCCCAGGTGGATCAGCGCCTCCTGCAGGACAGCAAGGGGAAATAAACAGACAATACGTATTAAAAAAACGTGAAACAAGCAAACATACAGGAATGAAAAGCTGACATTTCGTAGGAAGGAACTCACTGAACTCGGGCCGACCCAAAAGTTTTCCTGTTGCACGAACTTGACGTTCTCGTAAACTCCTTTATTTCTCAGGACCTGACAGACGGAAACCATACATAAAACTAGACGATGAATCATTCCCTTCCTCTATTTAACCATTCAGTCATTTAACACTGACACTTTCATACTAAGCAACTTGCAGTCAATTATTTTAGACACACGTCATTAACGAGCAGGCAGGGGTTCAACATCTCAGGTTCGAGCCCAGAGCCTTTCAGCCAGTACTCAAACACTCATCGACTATAATCTCTTTCAATTCTCCTGCAGAAACAATAGGACACACAAGCAACTCTGACCAAACCATCAACAGCAGCGCATGAATACTTAATGGACTTACCGAGTCTACGGTTTCATGCTGGGAGAAGCCAACGGGGGCGATACCGTAGATAGCGACTGCAAGGATGGTGATGAGCAAATGGACAAATGTGATCCAGTATGTGAAAAATGGCCTGGGGATAGAAAACAACAACCAGGTTCTTGTCAGCGCATTCATGTTCAGAACCTCTTACTGCATTCGATTACAGTATGGGGGAGCTTATTGAATCAAACTACTAGAAGTGGTTTTTAGGCGACTATACTAATGAATGAAAAACAAGGAACTGCGACGGTAAATGAGTACATATCATTAAGGAGCAGGTAGAGGTAAGGCATAGGGCTGCGGACATTGGGATCGAACCCAGTACCTTTCGGCTGGGAGTCGAAAACCCAACACGCGTTTCCAATATAAACCCTGTCCAGTCCAGGCCGTTTCCCAGCTGGGCTGTACCTGTGGTCATCCATGTCCTCGATCTGCCGCTGGACGTCGCTGTCGATGCGTTTGCGGTAGGAGCGGTTGGTGAGGCGGCCCACGATGCCCAGGCCGTACGGACGCTTCTCCCGCGCAAACAGCTTCCTCACGGGGACGGCGATGCGCTGGCCGCGCTGCTGGTGCCCGTTGGCGCTCACCACCTCCTGCACCAGACACAGCTTGGGCTGCACCAGGGAGCCGTCCTTCACTTTCCTCCAGCCTCTCTCCAAGGGCCTGGAGGGATGAAGGGATGAAGGAATGGAGGGATGGGTGAATGGATGAATGGATAGCAGATATTTTGGCGGTCAAATGTTGGTGATAATGCTCTGTTGCGGTCGTGCACAATGGCCGTGTTCGATTTGAAACAACACTACCCTATCAAAACTCATGCACTACGCGAGTAAGTACAAAGTGTACACTGTACTACATGGAAGTGTACTACATGGAAGTTTTTGAATTGAGACATGCCATCCACTTCTTTACAATCTGCTTGGCTAAACTCAGTGTTTCAGTTAGGTCTAATCCTTATAAAGCCAACCTCGGAAAATCCAAATTAACTTTTGTAATCCCTAGGAGTCCTCTCCCTGCTCCCCTTTCCCAGGATGCCCTGGAATCTGCCTTACCAAGTACATGAATATGGCATCTGGTGAGCTGCTGCCATATGCTCCAGTGGCGCAATCGGTTAGCGCGCGGTACTTATAAGGCAGTAACCGGCGGAGTGATGCCGAGGTTGTGAGTTCGAGCCTCACCTGGAGCACAGTGCATTTACGATCACGCAATGATTGGTTGTATCTTAAACTTTCGGCCAATCAGACAACTCTTTGCATACATCCTACACTGGTTACAAACAATAAAGCAGAGCTCCAGAGATACGTGGCAGATTTTATTCACACCATTTTTAGATGGATGTAATTAAGGAGCAGGTAAGGGCTAGGGCATCTTGCTCAAGGATGCCTGCAGGTAGACTGCAGACGCTGGGTTTTGAGAGGAGCGGTTCATCTGGAAGTGTCACACCCCAACCACTACACTGTCCTCCTGATAAGTCCCCAAGGCTCTTATGTAAACTATGTAAACAAGTGTTCATAAAAGCGATCACATGTGCGTGAGTTTGCTATCTGATATGGGTGTGTGATAAAGGCCGCTGCCTTCATGAGGGCGAACAAATCCAGTATTTGTCATCACCATGACAACATAAAAACACCAAAGAAAACCCACAGCATCAGGTGACTCTTCTCCAGCTCGTTCTTGTCCAGGGCACTTCCTGTGAGCTCCCTCTCCTCCTCCTGTTGGTTAAGCTCCGCCTCCGACGGCGTCTCGAAGACCTCGTCGGCGTAGCTGGAAAGCTCGTCCGGGATGCCTTCCTGTCAGGAGCCAGGCCGTCGATAGAAAAGAAAAGGAAGAGACCATGTGTGAAGGGATTCTGTGTCGTCCCGTACGGATCGAAGCATGAGGATTGAGCAAAACCAGGACAAGGGTTACTGCTATGTGAGGAACATGAGGACCTGAAGATCTGCTCACCCGGGTATAGAAGAGACCTGAGGAGCTGCTCACCCTGGTACAGAAGGGACCTGAGGATCTGCTTACCCTGGTATAGAAGGGACCTGAGGATCTGCTCACCCTGGTATAGAAGGGACCCAAGGATCTGCTCACCCTGGTATATAAGAGACCTGAGGATCTGCTCAACCTGGTATAGAAGGGACCTGAGGATCTGCTCCACCTGGTATAGAAGGGACCTGAGGATCTGCTTACCCTGGTATAGAAGGGACCTGAGGATCTGCTTACCCTGGTATAGAAGGGACCTGAGGATCTGCTCACCCTGGTATAGAAGGGACCTGAGGATCTGCTCACCCTGGTATATAAGAGACCTGAGGATCTGCTCACCCTGGTATAGAAGGGACCCGAGGATCTGCTCACCCTGGTATATAAGAGACCTGAGGATCTGCTCACCCTGGTATATAAGAGACCTGAGGATCTGCTCCACCTGGTATAGAAGGGACCTGAGGATCTGCTTACACTGGTATAGAAGGGACCTGAGGATCTGCTTACCCTGGTATATAAGAGACCTGAGGATCTGCTCACCCTGGTATAGAAGGAAACGTCCAGGTCATCTGGGAAGTCAGTAGTGTCTTCGTCGAGGAAACTAGGGGGCAGAAAGCTCCTCTTGCGACACCGCCGAGATGTGCTTCCCTTCAGGGTCCGTCCCTACAAAACATAGTGCACATACACACGCACGCACGCACACACACACTTTATAGCTCTATTAAAAAATAACACGTATGAACTTTTATCCACGAAGTATGAAAGCATACATAGTGAATATATTGATAGCTTAACACAGGCTGCTGTTCATTTCTGATATAATGAGTCATGTAGTTGAGTTGTGTGTATTGTTTGAGGTGCTGCTCCAAGTGGAGGGTGGGTGTGTGTGCTTCTGTGTGTGTTGCATAAGTCAAGACACAGCAAATGAGGACAAGAAAACACACACACAACCCCCCCCCCACACACACACACACCGAACACACACATACATACAGCCACACATACAGGAGGCCGGGGCAGACCGTGATCACAGCCGGAGGAGTGTGTTCTGATGGGCTCCTTGGTCCGAGGATAACAGATGCCGCCTCGCTGACCCCTGACCTCTGTGCTAGGGTGGATTAACCGAGCCCACCGGGACGTTCCCACAGCACAGCGACATGCAGCTGAGCATTCGGCCTGTACTGTGATGGGACCATCTGGTGCCGACGCCGACCCAATACACACTCAAATGTGCTCACTCAAACACACACACACACACACACACACACACACACAGTCCCATCTATCCAGCATTTCTGGCCACTAGACCGGAGAGGGATCGTTGTCTGGAGCCTCTTCAGCTCAGCATGCAGATTATTCAACAGCGAGGGAAGCCCCAGCTTATCTATAACTCTCACACTCACCTCTCTCTCACTCTCACTCTCTCTCTCTCTCTCTGTGGACCTAGAGAACACATGGTCTCGTCTGCTACTTTCATGACGATGGATGCTGATGTGGTGGACTGAATGATGTGCTTTTGGACTTGTCTGCTGGTGATGGTGTGTGTCTGTTTCTGTATACATCTGTGACTTGTTTAGTGCATCAGTAAAGCATCTGTAGCTCAACAGAATAGCATAGGAATTAACTAGTATATGAGTCAATATGTCACTCATGTGTGTGTGTGTGATGCAGCAATCCCAGCATGCACCTGTCTGAGGAACACACCTTCATGAGGGCAGTGGCAGCCTTGAGGCTCATGACCGCCACGGATTCCCGCTTGCGTCGCCGCGGCAACCTGCTGAGCGCGGAGCGGGAACTGGAGAAGGAGCAGAGGGAGGCGGGGCCTCGGCTGAGCCCATCGGGCTCGTCCGCCACGCGGAAGGCACGGCCCCTCGCCAGGGGGTCCACCACCTGGACACACACACACACACAGGGACACGCATGCACACAGGGACAAACACACACACACACACACACACAAACAGGAACAGAAAAACACACACACACAGGAACAGAAACAAAGACACACACACAGGAACAGAAACAAAGACACCCACACATGGACACACACACAGGGACACGCATGCACACATGGGAACAGAAACAAACACACACACACCCACCCACAGGAACAGAAACAAAGACACCCACACACCAACGCACGGGTGAGTATGTCTAAAAGATGAAGACTATGTATGTGTAACCTGAGGCCATTTTTTACCGAAAGGACACACACACACGAACAAGGATGCCTACAGGTGAAGCATGCCTTAAAGGCCGCAGTATACTCGCCGTTCCCAAGCTGTCGCGCGACAATGTGACATCACGGGAGCGCTGTAACTATTTATACTCGCGCTGGTGGCCGCGACAGTAGTTGCAGTCTTCTCCTGAACAGAGGTGGTGCCACTGAGGAAAGGCGACCGACTTTGCAATTTCTACGCAGTAGAAGAAGAGATATGCTAATACTGCCACCCCTGTGTCTTTAATTTCTTACACATCATTAGCAGGGCCGAATTAAGAAGGCCAGGGGCCCCTAGGCTGCAGGTTGATGCAGGCCCCCCACCCCCCACCATGAAGGACCGGCCTCCGATTTTTGTTGAGCGGGGGGGGGGGGGGGGGGGGGCGAGCGGATCGAGGCGCTAGCGGATCGGGGGGGCTACCGGATCGGGGGGCCCCCGATTCGGCCAATCGGGGGCCCCCTGGCAGACTGGCACACGTGGGGCCCCTAGGCTGCAGCCATATCTAGCCTGTGCGTTAGTCCGGCCCTGATCATTAGATATTCAGTTAAGGTTTAGTTCACCGGGATGTCTCTCACTATACAGCATTATGTCTATTGCTTTACATTGCTATTATTCTACATCACTGCCACACCTGGTCAGCCATCAACAGTCCAGTGTATGGCAGCAGTTCGCATATGAATAGTGTTTGTAAGCGTGCTTAAACAAACACTATTCTTGATTATCTTATATACTTTTATTTTATAACTTAATGCCGCTTTGAGATAGTTTTTCAGCCACGTAATTCCACTCGTAGCAGGGGCGGATCTATGGGTGGGCCTGGGTGGGCACAGGCCCACCCAGATTGACAGCTTGCCCACCCAGTAAGATTCATGAAAAAAAAAAAATATAGGCCTATATATATATATATATTTTTTTTTTAAATGATAATTCATAAGAATTATCATAGACTCTGCTTTCAATGTTTAATTTTTATTTCTGTTTCTTGTGGACATTAAAACTTTTAATTTAAAAAATGAATAAAAAAGTTGCGCGACATGCACGTTCATGGCAACAATCGCGCCCCCCCCCTCAACATTCGCGCACCCCCCCCCCCCCGTCACCAATCGCGCCCCCCCGTCGGTCAACGTCCCTGTTGTGGGCCGGTCCAGGATAAAATAATCAGGCCCACCCAATCCGTGTATCATTCGTTCTTTTTATATTCAATTGAGAATCCAAAATCGGAAAATGAAAAAAACGATTTGTTATTGCCTTATTCGTTTAAGAATCTGATACCAAAAAACAAATAACGGTTTGTTTTTTGTACTTTCGATGTTATGGTCAGATCAAAAATAGGAAATGAAAAAACTGGGCCACGGGCCGAACTTGATTTTGATATTTAATTTCTCCGATTTGTGTGACCAGGAAGTCTTATATTTATATTGACTTATATTGATCCAATCACAGCCCTCTCCATCTCTTTGTCCGATACATGTCTTTTTCACTTATGGTCGTGTTGAACACAGAATCTTCCAACACTCATTTCAGAGCATCGCTGGATGCCCATCTGCTGCAGCATGGTGGAAATCTCTGCATGCGTCTTGCCAGTTTCAAATAAGTCTTTAATTAACGTATGGTTCCAGTGCGGCCATGGTGTCGATACCAAATTACTCCAAATAATACTGATTCATTGACTTACAATCACTGCGTGATTCTGTTTTTTCAGGCTTTCTTTCACACTTAACTGTTGACGAATTTGCTGCAAGCTTATCAAGTGCAACACACAAAGAAGTCAATAACTTCCTGGTCACACAAATCGGAGAAATTAAATATCAAAATCAAGTTCGGCCCGTGGCCCCGTTTTTTAATTTCCTATTTTTGATCAGAGCATAAAATCGAAAGTACGAAAAACAAACCGTCATTTGTTTTTTGGTATCAGATTCATAAACGAATAAGGAAATAAATTGCTTTTTCATTTTCCGATTTTGGATTCTCAATTGAATATGTAAAGAACGAATGATACACGGATTCCACCCAGATGTTTGCAGGCCTACCCATTAGCTACGTTCTGGCTCCGCCACTGAACAGTAGACAGCACTTACATAAAACCACGGTTTATTAGCGAAAAACTATAGGCCTACACCACACAATAAAACAGAACATATAAAGAAAGCAGCCTTAGCAATAAGGCGCATTAAAACGTGCCTTCGAACTCGTCCTGTTTCCGCTTTGTCGCGCGCCGCTGGAAAAAAAGAGAGGGGCGCGAACGGGCCAAAATCCTGTCGCGCCGGCGAGATCGACGTCATTTTGACGTCACAATGTCGCGACAGCTTGGTAACGGCGAGTATACTGCGGCCTTAAAAGACACAGAATGTTTATCTTGTGTTTATCTGTAACTCGAGGCCATTTTCTACCGAAGGGACATGTACATGTGGAGAGGAACAGCAGGACAACACAAGCAGTGAACAAACAACACTGACCCACCGTGGCCCACAGAGGGTCTCAGACGTCTTAAAAATCAACCCAGCAAATACATCTAGATGACTGATCCCATACAAGAAGGAATATTACAAGAGATGAGGAAAGAGGGAAAGAAATCAGGTAGATAGGAAGCCAGATAGATAGAAAATAATTATTATTATAATCATTTGCTTTATTTAAAGCACTTTTCATTTAACAAATCTCAAAGTGCAGTACAGAGCTAAAACAGAATATCCACAAGTAGAGATACAATTATAATACACTAACTAGAAACTAAAACTATGATACACTAACTAGAAACTAACTTAAACTATAACACACTAACTAGAAACTAACTAAAGCCACCCTTCCTATATAAGGTCTGCCTTAAAATTGTCCAGAAAAAATGGAAAGAAAGACAAAGGCAGAAGGAGAGATAGACAGACAGATTAGACAGATTATATTAGATAGATAGACAGACAGACGGACAGACGGATAGATGGATAGATAGATAGATAGATAGATAGACAGATATAGATATTCCCTCTCTCTCCTCTCCTCTAGCCCCTTACTCTGGCCTACCCTCTGCATGCCACAGTGCTGCTGGCTGGGGTGGAGGTAGCGCAGGTGGGGGAGGTAGAGGGGGGGTGGGGTCTCAGTGCTGGCCAGGGACAGGTTGTCTTGGCTGGGCAGCTCCATGTCCCTCATCACCTGGGCCTTCAGACCCCCGTAGAGGTGGCTGCAGTGCTGCAGGCTCCGCCTCCTCCATCGCTGGGTGCTGTCCCGGTCCTCGCTCACCCCGAACCAGTCCGCCGTTCCCCTGGTAACGAGGACGCAGGAGAGCGGGTTAGTTAGCCGTTAGCCTGTGGCCCGGGGATCGAGCGTGGGCATGAACATGAACATTCAAGTCAAACTATAATGTTTGTCGTGGCCCAATGTCGAGTCCGCTTGGGATTAAAAGGTCTGTCCCCGCTTGCGTTCTGCGCTTGGTCTTCGGCGTGCAACGACCCATCAGTCAGTCGGGAGTCCACTGATCCACGTACGCATTAGACTTCAACGTGAACTTCGGGCGGCGAAGGATTGCTTTGCGAAGGCCGCGCTTGGGTTCAAGCCCAGGCTACAAGGCCAAAGTCTGCTCCCCTCTGAGGATACTTAAAGGGTCAACTGTGTGTGAGACAACGCTGCGTGAAGCATTAGGGAAGGATTTAGGGACAGAGGATAGAAATTTAGTGTCGCATTCCCTAAGTGGAACCGCTGAGCCCGAACTCTTCGGAGTGGGTTCTGTGACATGCGGATTTACATTCATGAACAGATATTTTGATGTAGATTGACACTGGGTAATAATTCCTGATAGTAATTGGTTACTATTCTAACCATTTGGTTTGAAGGGTTGTACACATCCATTGAAATGAATCATGGGAAGCTGGAAAAACACTGGCTCACGTCCCGAGGAGAGTGCATGAGAATGAATCATGAAGACGGATGGTTTGGACCCCGAAAAGGAGAAAAATATGACAAGTTGAGTATGATTTGTACCGCCTGTGTGTGTGTGTGTGTGTGTGTGTGTGTGCACGTGTGTGTCTGTGAGTGTAGGTGTGAGTGTGTGAGTGTGTGTGAGAGAGTGAGCGACAGCGAGACAGAGCGAGAGAGCAAGCGCAAGAGCGAGAGCGAAAGAGAGAGGTGTCTGTGATGATGGGCGATTAAAACCGGATCTATCTGAAACCATCTCTGCAATCTCTGATGTCACTGAGACAGGAAATAAAGTTGACAACGGAAAATGGCTTAGGTTAACCTCTTTGTTATTTGATTCTTTTGTGTGTGTGTGTGTGTGTGTGTGTGTGTGTGTGTGTGTGTGTGTGTGTGAGTGTGTGTGGTGTGTGAGTGTGAGTGAGTGAGAGAGAGAGAGAGAGAGAGAGAGAGAGAGAGAGACAGAGAGCGAGAGAGAGAGAGGGAGACAGAGAGAGAGGGAGACAGAGAGAGACAGAGAGACAGAGAGCGAGAGAGAGAGAGAGAGAGAGAGAGCGAGAGAGCGAGAGTGGGAAGAGAAAGTGAGAGAGAGAGAGAGAGAGAGAGAGACAGAGAGAGAGAGAGAGAAAGAAAGAGAGAGAGAGACAGAGAGAGAAAGAAAGAGAAAGAGAGCGACAGTGAGAGCGAGAGCACGCAATATCTGTGGTTATGGACACCATCACCATCTCTGCAATCTCTGGTGTCACTGAGACAGGAAATTAAAATTATTTGATGTGACAATGGAGAATAGTTTTGAGTAACCTCTTTGTGTGTATATGTATTCATAAACACCCCCTGTGTGTGGGGTGAGATTAAACTGTGATCAGAGACTAAAGTGTGATCACAGTGTTGTGTGCGTGTGTGTCTATGTAAATAGTCATGAATTTAGCAAGCATGCTGTCACACCTTGGAGTCAAGTGTCAGAGGGAGGCTGTGGTGGCGTGCGGGATTAGAAACGAGGAGAAGAGCTCACCACTCGCTGAAAAACAGCCTCTTGTCATTAAGAAGGACATCAGCTGGGGAAGACTTTTAAAGATGATGACGGGAAAAGGAAAGGGTTGTTGGTGCCACACTTAGTCTGTGTCCTCAATTTGCGTACAATTTGAGTGCATAAGTGCGTTCACAATGACAAGTATGGGGCAGAATGCGGTGCGCTACGAGTTCCCGGACGGCGTCCTCATAACGGTCAAAAAGTGAACTGTTTAACGCCTCAACGGTCGTCCATCTTGGCTGCATAGCGGTAGGTGAGGGACCACCGACGTTTGCGAAAATGGCGGTCGAATCAAAATAACGTTCATTTTTATTTAAAAGCAGAAAAGTGAGCAGACAAGCCGGCAGATATTTTAGGCCGTCAAATGTTGGTTGTCTTCATTTCCCGTGTTCGGTTTCAGACAACACTAACCCCGTCGAAATTCGAGCCCCACCACCGCAAGTCGGTACATCGTGTGCACAGCGTACTGCTGCATGGACGTATCTGCATTGAGACACGCCATCAATGTTGTCCTCCCACACTGAAATGCTTTGTCACCAGGAGGTCAGAGAGGCCTGGGAAACGATGAGCGGGAAATGTGAGCGAAGGGTGAAGAAGAGCGCCAGAGATTTGACGAAGTTTTAAACTGAGCAGATTTCCATCACAGTATTGCACATACAGAATCACCTATCACACTGAATACTTAGGACCAAATAACACTCATACTTCAAAACTACATTCTCCTCGTTATTTTCAAATCGTGTTACACTTACGAAGGCCCTCTGAATAACCTTTCTCACCGGGTGATGGATGGATGAGTTTTTCACGCATCTCTTTAACGGTACATTTAACCGCACACAAACCCAATATTAGCCAGGAGGAGAAAAAAAAAATCGACAAAACTGCCAGATAAAGGCTGCGCAATTACATCATCCACCTAACAGCAAGTGTGTCACACCGATTATGGCTTCAAGGAGAGGTTTGTTATCTAGAGCAGTAATTAACGTCATGATCCTTACCAGAGACAGGCTAAGACATATCTGCACAGCCGAGGGGATGTTGTTTAAGCACCGTAAACTTTTAAGTCATTTCGGAAATGATTTTGAACACTGAACACACGTCAGTGTTTTGCTGCACAGATGAAGAGATTGTTCTTCTGGTAACTTTCCACTATTTCATAAGTGAACAAATTAATTTGTTCACTTATTGTTTGTGGGGGTGTTTTCTTTTTTGCTTGCCCATCTTTTGGGATTTGAGGTCTCAAAAGTGCTACATTACTGTCCGGGTATTCACAGACCAGACTTCCCTATCCCAGTGTGCCATGTAAATACATTGCTAACCTTCAATACATATACCATATAACAGAGATACAGAAACTACTACTAATACTTTAGGCCTCAAGTGAGACAGCGTTCATTAGTTCATACAGTAGTTCGAGTGATACTAATCTAGCCCTCCGTTAAAAAAAATAATAAACCAAGCAAACATCTTCATAACAATTTACAAATCAACAAAAAAAAATCCACTAAAACAACCTTTATTTCCATAATCCTAACAACGAGGTTGGAAGAACGTCAGCCAATCAGCATCCTCCCTGGAGACCGGAGAGCTAGTCGCCAGACTCACCCGTCTGAAGATGTCCAGGAGGGTCGCAGCGTCTGTCTCAAACCCGGCCCAGACCGGGACAAAGGATCTTCACCATCGCCGCCATCACCAACACCATCATCCCAGTGCCGGCCGGCCCCCCCGCTGTCCCAGACTGACCTCTCTCCCACTGAGCCTCTGATCCACCCGCTAAAACCGTCACGACCTCTGTGACCTCCTGTGACATTCCTCCCGTGTTTCACGACGGTGTCCGCGCCACGCGTCTCGGATCAGTGTCCATCACGGAGCGTCCAATAAAAACATCCCGAGGAGGAAGAGGCGGATGGGTTTGCAGCCCAGCGGTCTGGAGGAGGAGGAGGAGGAGGAGGAGGAGGAGGAGGAGGAGGAGGAGGAGGAGGAGGAGGAGGAGGAGGAGGAGGAGGAGGGGGTTCTTCTTAATCAAATCTTGGAAGGAAATCCCGCCAATCCCTGAGGTTGGTGGGGGGGGGGGGGGGCTGATCTCCGATAGGGAGTCCTGACCTCTGACCCCAGCTCTGGGTGTTGACTTGTTGACCTTCTGATGGTGTCGTCTGGGAGCTCCAGGGATTAGTGATCTGCTGTTGCCTGGTGCTGTTGCCTAGTGCTACGTGTGTGTGTGTGTGTGTGTGTGTGTGTGTGTGCTTGTGTGTGTGTGTTTATTTGTGCTTGTGTGCAGATATTTGTGTGTATGTGTTTGTTAATGTGTGTGTTCTTGTGTATGGTTATTTGTATTGTTTGAATTTGTTTGTGGGTGTATGTATGTATGTGTATGTATGTGTGTGTGTGTGTGTGTGTGTGTGTGTGTGTGTGTGTGTGTGTATGTGTGTGTGTGTGTGTGTATGTGTGTGTGTGTGTGTGTGTGTGTGTGTGTGTGTGTGTATGTTTGTTTGTGTGTCTGTATCCGTTGTGTATAAATGCAGCGGTTGGCAGTCCGCCCAGTAGTCCTCAGCGACGGCGGCTCCTTCTTCTTCTTCTTCTTCTTCTTCTTCTTCTTCTTCTTCTTCTTCTTCTTCTTCTTCTTCTTCTCCTCCTTCTTCTGAGGCAGCTGTGTCCTGCTATCTGACTGCCTGGCTATCTGCACTACCTACCACCGCTCTCCACCACCACCACCACCTCAGTGGCTCTCTTCACCCTCTCTCCCTGTGTTTGGGGCCTGTGTAAACACCAGCCCTCTCAGCGGCGGCAGCAGTACCGTCATTTACAGGAAGTCGGAGAGAGAAGAAAAGAGAAGAAAAAAAAAAAAAAAGGGCGAGCGACCTTAGAAGAGACTAGAGCGGTCGGGGAAGACAGGGCACCGAGGCATGTCTGGACATGAATGCGACACTGACGCACGCATGCAT
>JAOPHQ010005577.1:10000-22500 GCA_030340625.1 Merluccius polli | reverse complement strand
GTTTTTTATACTGTTCTATTTAAAAGCCTTTTTTATTTTACAATACTGTGGCTGCACTTTAATTTTTAAAAAATAATTATTTCTGGATTTATTTAATTAAGTTGCTGTTGCACTACTGTTTTTTATACTGTTCTATTTAAATGCCTTTTTTATTTAAAAATATTGTGGCTGCACTTTTTAAAAAATAATTATTCCTAGATTTATTTAGTCAAATTGCATTTGCACTACTGTTTTTTATACTGTTCTATTTAAAAATAAATGTCTTGAATTTGCTGTATTTATTCATGTTTTATAAAGAGTTTAACCTGAGCCAGGCCTTACCACTATGATAATCATATCACAGTCATGCATGTATGATATTTTTTTTATAACATACTGGTATCGGATCGGTACTCGGTATCGGCCGATACCCACAGCACAAGTATCGGAATCGGTATCGGGAGGGAAAAAATGGTATCGGAACATCTCTAGTAGCAGTAGAAGTGGTAGTAGTAGTAGTGGTAGTAGTAGTAGTAGTAGTAGTAGTGGTAGTAGTAGTAGTAGTAGTAGTAGTAGTAGTAGTAGTAGTAGTAGTAGTAGTAGTAGGTAGTAGTAGTAGTAGTAGTAGTAGTAGTAGTAGTAGTAGTAGTAGTAGTAGTAGCAGTATAGTAGTAGTAGTAGTAGTAGTAGTAGTAGTAGTACTAATACTCATACCTGGGGTCCAGTGGGAGTGTCATCTGGGGTGAGCTGGATGGTAGGGATGTCCAGTTGGAGCCAGGGAGGTTTCTTCCTCTGCAGGCTGCTGCCCTCCCAGCCCAGCTCAGCCATGCTCACTGCTGCCCCCTACGCCTGCCAGCTGCACAGCACAGGGACCAAACACACCATCACTTCATATGGATGACCTTGACTTAGATCCCTTTCTGTATAAAATCAGTTGAGCTGATTAGAGGCACAGAAAATACTAAGACGGTAATCCGCCTTCTTCACAAAACATTTCCTCTTAATGACAGACATTTCAAAATGATTATAAATAAGCAGATTTAGTGTGTCAATCATTAGATATCCTACTGCAATGTATGGTGGTAAGGTATTTGACATTAGTAAAAAGCAAAACTAACAATATTGTTCGTCAGTAAATAACAATGGCATCTGGATCGTGGCAGATGAGCATATTCACCAAATGATCCTCACCAGTACACTGCTCCAGGCGGACTCAAACTCACAACCCGGGCATCTGTCTGCAGGTTAGTGTCTTTTAAGTATCATGCAGTAACCGATAGCAACACCGGCAGCCCGGGTTCTGCATGCATCTGACTAAATGAGTACCGCCTTGGCAGGAAGTACACATCTTCCACGTATTTACCACAAGATTGCATTGAATTTCTCAGTGAGAAATTATGTATTGTATCTGTTTGTCATCTGTCTGTCAACAGCTCTGTTTGTTAACCAAAGTTAACAAACAACAAGAGATAGAAATAGGAAGAGCCGAGATTTCTCACTGACAGAAATTATCCGAAAAAAAATTATAATTGACACAATTGACAAAGCTGCCTGCCTGTCAGTTAGTGATTCATGTTCGGGAGCTGGCCAAGTTGGTTTCCTGTTGTACCACATTTAACACAATTGTTAGACTTGCCTTAGACACGGGCCAAGTGTGTACAGCGCACACATATATCAGTAACCCGAGAGCATCTTCACCGCATCCGGTAGTGCTTCAAGTCACGACACCGCAACATGCCGGTTACCTGTCACTTATGTTTATCATCATCGAACAATGGGGCTCAAACCCAGAACCTTTCGGCTGAGAGTCAAACGTCCCATATAGCCACTACTCTGTGTTGCACTGATGCTATTTAAATCTGGCATGCTGTGCCTCAATGGCATTTAAAAGCACAATACTAGGGTTACTACAGGTATAACCGTCTGAATACACAATGCACACAAATAATGCCTGCTTGTATTTAAGCATTGAACCACTTTACTGCCACACAATAAACACAAAAAGCAATTTACGCATCAAAATATAAAAAAAGAAGTCTAACCAGAAGCGGTTGGGTCAAACACAGATCCTCTCGTATTTCATGTTTTTGCCATCATTGCATTTACTCAGGAAGAAAGACATCCTCCAGCTGTTAGTCCATGATGTGTGTGTGTGTCTCTCTCTCTCTCTCTCTCTCTCTCTGGGTCTTTGTGGCATGCCGATTAGGGGCTGTAATCCCCAATGCTGTACAACCGCATGACATCCCCACTCCCAAGCAGCGCAGATGCCGGCTGCTGATTGGACAAAAGGACTTTGCGCGACGCAGATTCTAGAGAGTCAGTATCACTGTCATAACACGACTGAAACTGACAGGAAATGTGGTTAGTATCAAGCCGGCTTGAGACAAACTCGCTTGAGCCACAAGCCATCGCGAGTCTTACTTTTAAAACAGATCATTCAAACCCACTTCCACCAGCCCATGTGCCTGGAGGAGGGAACAGAAGCAAACTGTAAAAACTACTCAATGAAATACTTTGCCTCTGCTTTGCATTGGGGGGGTGGCGGGGGCGGGGGGGGGGGGGGTGACATTTTCCGGACGTGTCGTAACCTGGAATCTCGTTGACTTGTCTTAACAACACCTCTGTGTCTCGGTCTGCTTTTAATAAACTCCCAGCCGCACACCCTGGTCTCCCCCTAAGCCTTCATTAGGGGCCGCATTTTAACAAGCCCCCCTTCACACGGACCGCGCGTGAAAAATTAGGCTTTTGCGTGCCAAGTCTCATACGGCGTATGACAAATCATTTCCCGGTCCGGTTTGCCCCGAGGTTTCGGCCTCTGTCTAGACCAATCGAACGCTAGTTGGGCTGTTTGAATGCTTCCCTGTGTGTGTGTGTGTGTGTGTGTGTGCTTTAATATGAACACACGCGCGGTGAATCACTCCGATTGCTCTGAATAATAACATCCACTGTCCCAAATTCGTTTAGATTAGGATCGGCACAGATGCGATGTGGTTTGTTTGTTATTCTGTGTGTGTGTGTGTGTGTGTGTGCGCGGTATATGACATCACATCCTATTTCTCGATTTAAGTAACGCAATGAGAGACCTCCTGCAGTGTTGCAGTATTGGTTGCTTGTGCTCATACATATATACATATATACATATATATATATATATATATATATATATATATATGAGCACAAGCAACCAATACGAGTTAACGCTAGCTTAGTTGCTGTTTAACGGCCGCACTTCTAGGAAACACAACAGTTTATCCGGAGCTTATCCCAATTCATAACTGTATGTCCTCTGTGATTGCGGTGCTCAGCATGTCCATCGTTTGTCACATCGTTTGGCCATCGTTTGACACAAGGTGAACAACAACAACAACGACTTAGGTTACAAAGAAGCGACAAAAAGGTATTCACTTGAATTTGAATTTCCTGTCACTATTTCCTGTTAAACATCATACACGTGTCATATCCCCTGCTGAAACCACATGATTTCTCCAGTTTGTAAATCTGTTATGCCAGCTGTTCTAATCATATCACTGTAGGTCATTTTCTTCCTGTACACGCGCTCTCTCTCTCTCTCTCTCTCTCTCCCCCTCTCCCTCTCCCTCCCTCCCTCCACCTATTTGTGGATGTGCTCACATCTGTGTTTGCATCTGTGTGTGCGCGTGCGTGCGTGCGTGCGTGGGGATTTTGCTGCATTGAAAACTGTAAACAAACACAATCAAATGATTTAACCATCTGCTATGAAAAATAAAAACAGGCATTTCACAATTAAATATGGGTAGACACTAAATAATAAATGTTTTCAGATATTTAATCGACCTTGATATTGACTTGCAACATCAGATCTCATCCTGGGACGCACATTATGGTACAAAATGAACTCACGATGGGAACATCTGTGACGACTGCAATGAGACAAGGAGGAATCAAATGAAATATGTTCGGATGCGAGAGCAAAAGTACCGGGTGGAAAATCCAACCCGAGAGAGAGGATGTCTCTCTCTCTCTCTCTCTCTCTCTCTCTCTCTCTCTCTCTCTCTCTCTCTCTCTCTCTCTCTCTCTCTCTCTCTCTCTCTCTCTCTCTCTCGGAGAACCGCAGAGCACCAGCGCAAAGGTGGTTGAATGTCTGGCTTTCATTTGGCTGCCACAGTAAAACAAGCGCGCTTTCCTTCGTGACTCAAACACTACATGTCGCTCCTTTACCCTTTGTTTGTTTTTAAATGTGCTCTTTCTTTCTGTTTTGTGAGATATTCATTTCAAGGGATGTCCTGGTTAAATAAAGGTTAAATACGTTTTTAAAAATACATTGAGAACACACACACACCATACCCGAAAGACGGCTGATGCCATGCATTTCCACAGCGCACACATGCGCAAGAAGCATGAGACTCGGTGAGACAAGCACCTTTCTATCCCACAACGGTTCAGATATGGGATGTGTTTGTTGTGCATGCCAAACAGAGGACACTATATAATTCATACTAGGGATGTCCGATATTATCGGCCCACCGATATTATCGGCCGATATTGGCATAAAAAAATCAATATCGGAAAATATCGGTATCGGTTTTTAAAAAAGCTCAAAATGACTAAAGTGGCCTATGGCATGTTATACCTGGTTGGAAAGCTCTAATTGTCCTGAGTCGAATGCAAGTGACCATTTTCTGTTAGTACAAAGACAGTGTGAAATAAACACTTTGTTTGAAATCATTTCAGACATCTGTTATGTTTCAAGTGAGGACGTGGTTTGATGACATCATCAAACGCGCCGCGCCGTCTCAATAACAAGCCTGGGCGTGTGCGGCCGTGTAGCGGGACGCTAGGTGTAGCTGTAGTTATGTCGGTGGTTTGGAATTATTTCAAAGTTTGGAATTATTTCAAAGTTTCCGTATATATCGGTATCGGTATCGGTTGATATCAGTATCGGAAATCAAGAGTTGAACAATATCGGTTATCGGTTATCGGTAAAAAAGCCAATATCGGACATCCCTAATTCATACCAATAAGCACCATGTTGTGTATTATGTATCAGACAACACGATCGAATCGGGATCGCAGGAGAGCGGAGAACAAAGCTTCGACACACTTCGTCATCGCGGATTGGGCGGTTCGCTCCGATTCAGAGGTCTAACTTCAACCCCAACCTCAGGTCTTCAACCCATTTCTTATCCTAACCGGGATTCAGATCCGTCCTCCTCAGCCCACCTTTCCCAGACCTGGCGCTGACGCTTACCAAGCCCAGCTGTTGTGTGGACGCAGCCATAAACAATCATTCAGGGAAGTCGGACAGCAATCTGAACACGATGCTGACACCGAAGCTGCCAAGGTCAGGGGTTCGATTCCCGCTCGGGACGCTAATAAGATGTTAATAATGAGCGCTGGACTCGCAACCTGTACACAAGATGAACTCGTAACTCCGACAACATATACGTTCAGCAGCACGGCATGACTGCGACAACGTAACACACGCATGATGCATGATGCATGATGCATCGTTTCATTGGTCACACAAGTTGCTGGCTGCCCTGAATCTGATGGAGACGCCGGTCCAAGGGAAAGGCAGCCCTGCTACTACTCATCCGTCAGTCCAGTCTGACGCTTAATACAACGGTCAGAGGGACAGTTAGATGTCCAGACTAGAGGTTAATCCAAATGACGGAGGGGGAGAGGAGTGCGTGGTGGTGGTGGTGGTGGTGGGGATGTTGGAGGCGGGGTCAGAGAGGGAGAAAGGAGGCAGAAAACACAGAACAAATCAGAGAGTCATATAGCGAGCGTGTGAGAGAGATTATGTCTTTTGTTCACTCACTCCTTTGTCCATCTCTCTCTCTCTCTGTCTCTGTCTCTGTCTCTCTCTCTCTCTCTCTCTCTCTCTCTCTCTCTCTCTCTCATACGCTCAGCCGTGTCACTAGGCATGATGTGTGCAGAGTAGTGGGGATTTCCAGGCGACATCATCATCATCATCATCATCATCATCATCATCATCATCATCATCATCATCATCATCATCATCATCATCATCATTATCCTCATCAGCCTCATCATCATCATCATCATTCAGGAGCCCTGATTGATTGACAGCGCGCAGGGGCCTATGAGCCGCTCCGCATCGCTGAGCCGCTCAGCATCATTACATGCGGTTTCATGTAATCCTAATCAGGTATTAATGCTGCGGCGCAACGTCGCCCAAATCCCAATCATGATCTAACATGTGGAGCATGTGATGTCTCCGGTTGTTATTAAACCTCGTCCGTCATTGGTGTTCATGGGATTCCTCATCCGGGTTGCAAAGTGCGGATAATAACACTAACATAGTACTTTATAATAGACATTAACGGAGGCGTCAGTGCATCAAGAGAGAAAAAAATAGAGAGGAGCGCCGGCAGACAAGACGCAGGGGAATTATAGAGTAATAAACGAATGAATGAGTACACAAATAAATACATATGTGAATGAATAAACAAATATAAACAAGTCCATTTTTTTGGAAACGCCACCCGTCAGCCATTAGTGAGTGAAATGCGCTGTGATGTGTGAGTATATCCGTTCCCAGTCGACTGCGCCTGCCTCTGTGTGAGACCGTTGTGATGTTAGACAGCTCCCGGCTCATTTCCCGACCAATCGGGGGGCGTCTCCTCCCTGATTGGTTCGGGGACTCCTGATCCCACCTGTCAATCACAGGTGTGTGAAATGCCATACTTCTCAATGAAGGAGAAACACAGGGAGGGAGCAGAGAGAGAGAGAGGGAGTTTAATGTCAAAATCTTGCTCTCTTTTCCGCTCTCTCTCTCTGTCTCTGTCTCTCTCTCTCTCTGTCTCTCTCTGTCTCTCTCTCTCTCTCTCTCTCTCTCTCTCTCTCTCTCTCTCTCTCTCTCTCTCTCTCTCTCTGTCTCTCTCTCTGTCTCTCTCTGTCTCTCTCTCTCTCTCTCTCTCTCTCTCGCTCTCTCTCTCTCTCTCTCTCCACAACCCTCGAACCCGTACCGCCATACAGCAGCTTTTTAGCGTCCCCTGCAGTTTTCAAACCTGTTGCGGCATCCGCCCGCAGTGACCCCACCCTCCTCCGCCCAACGCCGCCAGTGTCTCTGCGTTTGCGAATGGCGGCGGCGGCGGCGGCGCGGCGGCGGCCTGGTGTGACTGCCGGTTCGCAACACGCTCAGACGTGCCCATGGCTGCACATTTAGGTGTGCCTGGCATACAGCAGCAACACATGGAGGCAAATCAAAGGAAGTGGAACAACTTGCATGCATCGCACACGTCCTGCACAACTGCGCACTGCACACACACACACACACACACACACACACACACACACACACACACACACACACATACACACACATAAACAGATGCATGTTGACTGACACGCAGTTTGTGGCACATGCACAAACACACACACCTTCCCACACGCGAGCACATACACTCCCACACACACACACACACACACACAAACACACACGTGACACACACACACACACACACACAGATTTATGTTGACTGACACGCAAACAGTTTGCGGCACATGCACAAACACACACAAACACACAAACAGATGTATGTTGACTGACACGTAAACAGTTTGCGGCACATGCACAAACACACACACCTCCCCCCCCCCCCCCCCACACACACACACACACACACAAACAGGGTTTCCGTTTAGTGAACAGGAAACGGTGGCATGTATCTACATTTCAGTGTGCAACTTTTCCATCTGTGTTTTCACTGTCACACACACACACACACACACACACACACACACACACATAAACACACAACAATAGCACACTAGCTATAGTGACAACTGTCAAACCAACATGAGTGAGATGTGCTCCCATCCACAGATTCATTTAACGGTCACCTTGGGTGTGTGTGTTTGTATGTGTGTGTGTGTGTGTGTGTGTGTGTGTGTGTGTGTGTGTGTGTGGACCCCCCCCCCCCCCCCCCCCCCCCCCCCCCATAGAGACCCCCCCCCCCACCATGCTGCCTGATGTTGAGCCTATAGGTTGCTAGGCGACCGAGAGGCAGACCCCATCAGCCCGTCAATCGGATGCTGCTCGTGGGTCTCTATGGCGATGGCGCCAACGTTACCTGTGGAGAAACCATGGCCAGTCGACAAATGCCCCCCCCGACCCCATTACCTTACCTTTTATTGAGATGTAGGAGCCGACGGACAGACAGGTAGGTGGTCCACGGCGCGGTGATGAACCTATCCCCCCCCCCCCCCACACCCACACACACACCCCCAAAACCACCGGCGTGGGCTCGTCGACGTTACAGCGTCCCACCTTCCTTTTAAAAAAGGAGAGAGACTCCCAAACCCTCGCGAGAGCTCCCGCTTTCGCCTCCGACGGGAATGGGACTTTGTTGTTCCAGCAGCGGGACCGGCGGGAAGCGTCGCGTGCAGCGCAGCGCAGCGCAGGTCGTCCGCCCACGCGGAGGAGGAGGAGGAGGAGGAGGAGGAGGAGGATCAGCTCGCGCGGATGTGTGATTTCAGTTGTTGTCCAACGTCACCGCCAAACGGCGCGCGCGCGCCATAGCAGGCAGGTGTGTCGGGACCGGATCTCAGGTAGGCCTACTTCGCGGTGTGTATAAATTGTAATAAAATAATACTAAAAAAGTAATAAAGAGTCATTTAGAGTTAATTTATACATATGAAGATATAGTATATATACTATATAGTAATATAATATAGTATATATATATATATATATATATATATATATATATATATATATATATATATATATATTCAAAAATATTCCTCTTTATTACTTTTTTATTATAATTATATATATATATATATATATATATATATATATATATATATATATATACTTGTCTTCGATGTATTACTGCGACGCTTTGTTTGGACACTAACCCTAACCCTATGAATCATTTTTCATTTTATTTATTCAGATTTTATTAGTTGTATTTTTTTTGGATAAGGTGTAAATGTGTGTGTGTGTGTGTGTGTGTGTGTGTGTGTGTGTGTGTGTGTGTGTGCAGTAAAAAAAAAGATATACTAAAAGTAGGTTATAACAAAAGCCTAAGCACCAGCCGTCATGTACGACGGTGACCAGCAGAGTGATTCTGAGGTTGTGAGTTCGAGTCTCACCTGGAGCAGCTTTATGAATTGAAGTCTTTTACTTCATGTCCATATTCTCTTTCCTTAAATAGACCTTTTTTTCCTATTGACCATGGAGCTGTGTTGTGCTGCGTTATGCTTATCGTAAACACAATCATATAGCCAAGAAAAGACAGATTGCACGAAACATTTGAATAGGCCTTAATAATTCATATTTATATAGCGATAATATAAGTCTTTTGGCTTGACATGATAGCAGGCCTAAACACGGGCCCCTCCACCCCAAGACCTCAACCCTTTCTGGGCCAGATGATTAGCCTTCTCTTATCTTTTATCCTCACCAGACCTGGGTCACACACTTCACAGCACCCCTCCTTCTCTCTCTCTCTCTCTCTCTCTCTCTCTCTCTCTGTCTCACTATCTGTTTCCCATCTCTTCTCTTACTCTCCTCGGTTTCTCTCTCACACACACACACACACACCTTTGTGTCCCCCCCTCCCCCCCCCCCCCCCCCCCCCCCCAACAGGACCACCGCTGATAACAGAAGAAACACCACCGACAGGCAGCCCACTCGTACGGCGGTCGACCATTTTATGGTTTCCAAAACCTTCTCGACCTTTGAAACGATGTGAATAATGGTCGCGTCTCCTCCCGCTCTGAAACGTCGGTGTGAGAAAAAGTGTTGATCGCACGCCGGGGGTATTCAGTCGGGCCTACGTTTGAAAACCTCCAGACGACAGCGGCGAAACCGGGTTTGCGATGCTCTCGAAAAAGGAGAAAGAGCTCATCGTCGAAATATGGACCGGGCTGACCCCTGTCGCTGACACCATAGGAGCAGAAGCTCTTCTCAGGTAAGCTATTACAGCCACGTTTAGCCTCATTCAAGCCTGGTTTTCAGATTCTGTGGATCTGAAAGGGATACAAATAACCGCTGTTTTATGTGTGCAGTTTTGGTGGAAAAGGAGTGCATATGCGTTTCATTGTAGTGGGAGTGGAAACCCCTCAACCCTGGCGGTGTCGATAGAGCAGTGCTTTATCAATTGAGCTTTAACAGCAACACGTTTTTACGCCCCCCAAAAGTAGCATATGTGTTATTCAGCATTCTCGCTGTACTCTGTAGGCTACTGTGCATATTTGGTCAATTAATCATAGGCCTATCATGTTGGGCGTACCTTAAGCGTACAGGTCAGCAGTGAATATATTATGTTAAAAGGACTCGCATATATCTTTGAGTGACAACTCAAAGCCTCAATAATCCTACATTCACCCATTCATACCCCATATTCACACACTTCTGTGAAAAGGCTTCACCCAGATTCTGTGGGCTGATGAAAAGAATGAACGAATGAAAAAAAAACAATGGGTTTTTATGGTGAGAACCAAACATCTTGTTGTGCTTGTTGTCCCGATCCTTCCTTTCCCAGGATGCTCACGTCGTTCCCGGGCACCAAGACGTACTTCGCCCACCTGGACATCACGCCGCGCTCCGCCTACCTGCTGGCCCACGGCCGGAAGATCGTCCTGGCGCTGGCGGACGCCTCCAAGGACATGGGAAACCTGATGACCAATTTAGGTCCTCTTCAAACCTACCATGCCTATCAGCTCCGCATTCACCCCACCAACTTCAAGGTGCCCACAAAAAAGTCTAGTGTTGTTGATTATTGGATTGATTTATGTTGATGTATTCTGGAAGTAAAATATTGCAAAATAACGTCATAGGTCTAGGTATACGATATCTACAGGTACACTAGGACTACAGGTGGACTATGCATATAGGTATACTGGGCCTACAGGTCTACATGCATACTACAGGTATACTAGGTCTACAGGTGTACTAGATCTACAGGAGGTATACTATGTCTGCAGATACACTAGACCTACAGGTTTACTAGGTATACTGGTGAAAGGACTACAGTGCCTATAGGTATACTGGGCCTACAGGTATACAAGATCTACAGGTATACTAGATCTAGACGTATACTAGATCTACAGGTGTATGGCTACAGGTATACTAGATCTACAAGTGTACTAGTATAGTAGATCTACAGGTGTATGGCTACAGGTATACTAGATCTACAACTGCACTAGTATAGTAGATCTACAGGTGTATGGCTACAGGTATACTAGATCTACAAGTGTACTAGTATACTAGATCTACAGGTGTATGGCTACAGGTATACTAGATCTACAAGTGTACTAGTATACTAGATCTACAGGTCTATGGCTACAGGTATACTAGATCTACAAGTGTACTAGTATACTAGATCTACAGGTCTATGGCTACAGGTATACTAGAGCTACAAGTGTACTAGTATACTAGATCTACAGGTCTATGGCTACAGGTATACTAGATCTAGACCAGCGTATACTAGATCTACAGGTGTATGGCTACAGGTATAGAGCTACAAGTGTACTAGTATACTAGATCTACAGGTCTATGGCTACAGGTATACTAGATCTACAAGTGTACTAGTATACTAGATCTACAGGTCTATGGCTACAGGTATACTGGAGCTACAAGTGTACTAGGGTTACAGGTATATAGATCTACAGGTGTGTCTAAAGCACAGGTATACTAGATTTAGAGGCATTCTAAACCTACAACTTCTTACTGAATCTGAATTACTGAAACTAAACAGTATATTTCGATATGTCCACAGATAAGATAAGATAAGATAATCCTTTATTAGTCCCACAGCAGGGACCTTTGCAATGTTACCAGTTAACAGCAAAAGGGGGACAGTGCAAAAGGACAGAGCATCAGTTATGAAAAGCACACAAGCAAGATATGATGTAAAAAAAACAAACAAGATACAATAAAAAAAATAAGATACAATAAATAAAGTCTGACAGCAGCAGGGAGGAAGGACCTGCGGTATCTCTCCTTCACAGACGCCGTGGGCGAAGCAGCCGGTCATGCATGGGGTGGGACATGTTCTCCATCAGGGATGATAGCTTGGCCCACAGTCTCCTTTCTCCCACCACCACCACCACCGGGTCAAGGGGGCGTCCCGGGTCACAGCTGGCCTTCTTAACCAGTCTGTTAATGACAAACCTTAGAGACAGAAGAGGCCTACTAATATGGGTACAATAACCATTTTGTTTGCTGGCCAACAGGAAACCGGGCCAATAAAGCTAGAATGAAAAAAAACATAAAGATTGTGTGAGAAAGACCTCAACAGTTTGTGAAAAGCTCGCTGTGGTGTTATATATATCAACTCCGGCGTGGGTTAGGCACAATGAAATGCAAACTAACCATAGGCGCACAATAATCATCAAGTACTTTAAAACGTTGATTCTAACCTGCGCTTGACTCCCTGCAGCTGTTGTCGTACTGTATGCTGGTGACCCTCGCCTGTTACATGGGCCGGAAGTTCACACCAGTCTCCCACGCAGCCATGGACAAGTACCTGTCAGCAATCTCCGCTGTGCTTGGGGAGAAATTC
>JAOPHQ010005577.1:0-5000 GCA_030340625.1 Merluccius polli | reverse complement strand
CAGACTGAATCATGACCTCTGCAGCCCCCCAGCCCGGCTTATAAGCTGCACGCAGGGCCCGCCCCCCCGCCGCGGGCCGGCCCTGATTGGCTGGAGATGGAGAGCTGCAGATAGACCCGCCGTCCAGAAGTTTCTACACGCTTCCCCGCGGCGGGCCTGCATGCCCCATACACTACACTTAGTAGTGAGTTAGTTTGGGCCATTTATTAATGTTAGAATTTGGACACACGACATATGCATTGACTGTTGAGTGAGGGGATGCTACGAATGGGCTACTGCTGCTAACCTTACCAATAATAATAATAATAATAATAATAATAATAATAATAAAAGTATTATGATTATGATTATAATTGTAATTATAATATTTACATTATAGGCCTACATTATAATTAATTTGATTATGATTATGATTCTAATTATAACTATAATACTTACATTATAGGCCTACATTATAATTAATTTGATTATTATTATGATTATGATTATGATTATGATTCTAATTATAATTATAATACTTACATTATAGGCCTACATTATAGTTAATTTGATTATGATTTTGATTATGATTCTAATTATAATTATAATACTTATATTATAGGCCTAAATTATAATTTGGCTTTAATACCATTATTTAGGCTATAGCATATGTGATATTAATATATAGCCTACTATAGGCCTATTATTATTATTATTATTTATTTTTTTATTATTTTTTTATTATTATTTTGTATAATTATGTTGTATTATTATTATTTTGCAATATTAATGAATGGATCAAATGTGTGTTAAACAAGTCGTATCATAAGGACTTTAGGATGATCTCTGGGGCCAAGGTGTGTCTGGGCCCACCCATCACAACCCATGTAGGCTACGGTTTGTATGTCCACGTTTAATGTTTAATATTTGAATAATATAATATCATAATACGGGCCATTACATAATACATAATATTAGACCTAAATAATACAACTGACAACTGAAATGTCAAACTGCATTTCTAATGTTAAATGTCATTCTCACCTTTGACAGAAGAAATACTAAATGTGAATGCAGAAATGCAGAAAAAACAATACAAGTGAATAAACGTGAATGTCCTCGGAGCCACTCTGGGGCCCGCCCATATCCCGGCCGGTACCTTTATACGCTATAACAACGATACCCACGATCAATAAATGTTATTTCTAAGATCGGCTTCGATAAATAACCACAACAGCAGTTTCCACAGCATGCGCGTTGTGCCAAGTCATGTCTTCGTGTGCAGGCTATAGTGATGCAGCGGTATCTGCGGCGGGCCACGCGTGGTTATCTGAGGCTGGCCCACCCTGAGGAGGGTCCGGTCCACTGGCCCAGGGTGATATCTGCACCCAGTCTCAGAGCCAAACATGCAGGAAAAAAACACATTACAAAGTTTTTAATACATACATTATAACAACCAATAGTTTAACAAGGAAAGTATTTTAAGGGGGGGGGGGGGGGGTTGGATAAAATCCTATAGTATTCAAATGAAGGCTAATGACGAATGAATGAATCAACCTATTTATTTATCCACATTTATAAACATGATTTTATTCATTATTTTTTGTATCATTCTCATGGGGAATATTGAACATTTCCCAGTCTTGGTTCGCTGAATATGCAAACAGTGAGGATATTACACAATGTCACTATATCTATAGGCCTCTGTGTCTGCAGGCAGCAGCGTTTCTAATGGAAATAGCGTTTGCATTCATCATATTAAATCAAATGGCATTGTGCTCATCATCATGAAATAGGCCTACATATAGGCCTACCCCAATAGTCCTCAATAATGTGCTCAGTCAGCACCAATTCCCAGTGCTTTGAATTAGGCCTATTTATTTATGTATTTATTTATTTATTATTGGGACTTCATACCTAAACCACACGTGGTTACATAACAGTTTAGCAGCTATTCAACTATAGTTAACTATTATTTTATTATTTTATTGATTTCTGCCGTTGACCCCGTGCCCTCTGAAGGCGGTGGCAGCAGCGGCAGCAGAGACCACATCAGACCACTCCACTTGGCATCCAGTCAAGGGTGCGGCCTTGTCAGCCTGAGCCAACTGATTCACCCATTATTTGGCAGTTGCATACTACACAACTCCTACCCCCCCCCCCCTGTCACGTGACGAGGACAGGGGGCATGAAGGGCCGCGATGAAGGGTCGCAGGGCGATAGGAGGACACTTCTGAGGGTGTGTGTCTGTGTTTTCGACAAGCTGTTTGTCAGTGAGGTCCTTCGTGGGAGAGCGCAGTAGAAGTAGAAGTAGAAGTAGCACTAGTGCTAGAAGTAGTAGTAGTAGGAGTGGTAGTAGGAGTAGTAGTAGTAGTAGTAGTAGTAGTAGTAGGAGTGGTAGTAGGAGTAGTAGTAGTAGTAGTAGTAGTTGTGGTATCAGTTTGATATTTATTTCATCTGAACTTATTTTCACAGAGGGCAATATTCTCATACAATGCCATCATGTCTTCATGACCCCCCAGCGAAAAAGCACAATATAATACGTATAACTGCACATGAGGCACAATGTGGTGATTGTGGTTGATAGCTGGTTTTACAGCCTTACCTGGCTCGGGGCAGGCTGATTAGACTCTGGGGTCGGGTGAGGCGGCACGCCTCTGGTGCATGGGCCATCATGGCAGCCAGGATAAACCAGCTATCACCACACACACACACGCACCCAAGAGAGAGCCATGGCGTCATGGCGGCATTTACCATCTGCTCGGCTTTTGACATCTCGCCATTTCCAATAAATGGCTCTTCTCAGCCAACTACAACCTGTGTCTTGTGTCAGAGGAGCCCAGAAAAGCCACTTATGTGGCACGATTTGTTGGCTTTATGCCCACTTTATGAAATGACTGTGTTAAAAAGTTGACTGTCTTGTTTCTAGTAATAATAACTGGCACAAATCAGTTCAAAGTTGACATTTTATTCCATACTATCAAAGAAAATACAACAACAATAACAACACGCATACAGACATACAGACAACAGATAGACCCCAGGTGTTTCATGCCGTAACAACCGTGCGCTGGAGTGTGAACGTCTCATCAGAAATGGGTCCCCAACATCAACTCCAACTCATCTCACTGCTACAAAACCACGGAGTGATCACTTCAGGACCACTCTCAGCTTCTCGTCTCCGAGAATCAGCCTGGGAGAAACCAAGCGGACAGTTTTGTGTTTTATTTCAAAATGTATTGCATTTTATTTCAACCACAGGTTTCATTTTAAAAGAAAATGGGTCCTCAATGAAATGTGAAATATGTGTGTGTGCGTTCCCTCACCTGAGTAGTGCAGCAGCAACGAGACAGCCCCCGATGGGTCCGACCCAGTACACCCAGTGGTAGGTCCAGTAGTTAGTCATCACCGCCGGGCCGAAAGCCCTGGCCGGGTTCAGGCAGGTCCCGGACACGTCACCTCTGAGATCAGAAAAATAAGTAAATATGTGAGGAAAGGAACAGCTTTGGAAAGAGGAAAGGAAATCTATCTATCAATATATATATATATATATATATATATACATATATATATATATATATATATATATATATATATATATATATGTACACTCATATACTCCCTTACCCAGCCAGGACGTTGATGATGACAGTGCAGCCCACCAGGAAGGGGGCCAGGGGGGTCTTGGTCTTGCTGTTGACCGCCACCAGCAGCACCACCATGGTGATCAGGCAGGTCATGGCCATCTCGCCGAAGATGGCGCCCGGCAGCTGCTGCTCCGTCTTCAGGATGTCGAAGGCGGCGCCCGTGGCGTTAAAGTAGCGGTCCGCCGGGGTCATGATCTGTTAGGTAACAGGGGGGGGGGGGGGGGGGGTTATAGTGAAACTTTTTTTTAAAGTTTAATATTATTAGTTTTACTTTCATCGATGGGTGCTAAATACAAGTTATGATTGTGTACTGATGGATACCAAATCATTTTAATAATGGTAATATTGTTATTATTATTATTATTAGTAGTAGTAGTAGAGTAGTAGTAGTATTAGTAGTAGCAGTAGCAGTAGTAGTAGTATAGTATTATTATTATTATTATTATTATTATTATTATTATTATTATTATTATTATTATTATTAGTAGTAGTAGTAGTATTAGTAGTAGTAGTAGAAGTAGTAGTAGTAGTAGTAGTAGTAGTAGTAGTAGTAGCAGTAGTAGTAGTAGTAGTATAGTATTATTATTATTATTATTATTATTAGTAGTAGTAGTAGTAGTAGTAGTAGTAGTAGTAGTAGTAGTAGTAGTAGTAGTTGTGGTAGTAGTAGTAGTAGTTGTGGTAGTAGTAGTAGTAGTAGTAGTTGTGGTAGCAGTAGTAGTAGTAATAGTAGTAGTAGTAATAGTAGTAGTAGTAGTAGTAGTTGTGGTAGTAGTAGTAGTAGTAGTAGTTGTGGTAGCAGTAGTAGTAGTAATAGTAGTAGTAGTAATAGTAGTAGTAGTAGTAGTAATAGTAGTAGTAGTAGTAGTAGTAGTAGTAGTAGTAGTAGTAGTAGTAGTTGTGGTAGTAGTAGTAGTAGTAATAGTAGTAGTAGTAATAGTAGTAGTAGTAGTAGTAATAGTAGTAGTAGTAGTAGTAGTAGTACAAAGTCTATAGTCTATTTCTATTCTATTCTTCTCGAGTATTTGTATCAAATGTATTATGCATGTCATTGATTCTCCTCTCATTTGCATTCTCCACAATGCTAGAACTGATTAGAGGCTGACCTTTGACATCCCGGCTCCCAGCACTCCTCCGATCAGCTGACTGGCGAGGTAGGGCCCCACCATCACCAGCTCCATGCCGCCGCACAGGTAGATGGCGATGGTGAAGGGGGGGTTGAAATGAGAGCCGCTGAAAGAGAGAGAGACAGCACACAAAAATGTCAGAGGACACGAGGGAAGACCTTAGTGGAAAAGATCTACAGAGCTACGACTTAACGGGGATTTGATTTAAATTCGATTCCATTCGCTTCAACTCAACTCAACTCAATTC
>JAOPHQ010005576.1:0-30000 GCA_030340625.1 Merluccius polli | reverse complement strand
TGGAGGAGGATGGGCTCCTGCTGTCCTCCTTAGGGCGGGATCTTTTATATCAATTTAATGTACATTCTTTTCATGCTAATCTGTTATTGGCCAAAACACCTAAAATGATGCTCCAACGGAGGACGTCTTCCCTAACCAATCAACAACCAGAATACGACATTGACATTGCGTTTGTCCAATGCTAATTTCAAAATGTCATCTTCAATTTACGTGTGTGTGACGAACTGGCAGTAAAGCGATAGATAGAATTACGCATTCATGATATAGTTTTACAAATTGTAGCATAGTTTTAACAAATGTTCAACAAGTTGCTTTTCTCAAATTGGAGTCGGTTGGGCAAGGCGTACACGACTTGTCCGTGTCGGGTTAGATGATAATGTTTTGGGATTTTTTTGGTAGACTTGGTAAAAATAGACTTGGTGGCGGTGTGCTGGCTAGATGCTGGAAAAGCTAATAATAATGCAACTCGGATTGAGGTGAATGATGTACTACCAACCCTATTTCGGTCTTTGCCATACCAACAAAAACATGGAATTAAAAGGAGATTAGACCAAGCTCTATATATATATTTATTTTTAGATTAAAGAAAAAAAATCTTGTCCATGTGTGTACATCCATGTGTGTATATCCATGTGTGTGTATGCCCATGTGTGTGTATGTCCATGTGTGTACATCCATGTGAGTGTATATCCATGTGTGTGTATGCCCATGTGTGTGTATGCCCGTGTGTATGTCCATGTGTGTGTACATGTGTGTGTACATCCATGTGTGTGTACATCCATATGTGTGTACATCCATATGTGTGTATGTCCATGTGTGTGTATGCCCATGCGTCCAGGAGAGATGCAAGAGGAATTCGAAGGACGCTCTGATTGTATTTCTAACAGCATTTTCTCAGAAATTCATTGCCTTCTGCTGATTGCCTGAAGGGCCCATGATGGAAAAAAGAGAAATAAAGTATCTTGGAATGATTTTTGTGTGTCTGTAAGACTTTCAAAAAACCCACACAAGAAGACAACGTAAGAGTAAAAAGACTACAGTGTATGTAGAAGCTTAACCCCCACATGACACGATTCCTGTCATTTAATGAATGAAAAATGAAAGAAAGAAGAGTGTCTTCCATGTTGTACTGTCTCCTTCCTTCTCCCTGGCTCTCTATTTCTGTTCTCACTCTCTGTATATAGAGTCAAGATTCAAGGGGCTTTATTGGCATGGAAAATGTACATTTACATTGCCAAAGCAGAAATATATATATAAATATCTCTCTATCTCTCTCTCTCTCTCCAGTGATCCTAGAGAAGCCTATCCGGATCCCCAGGTCTCTATCGGTGAAGGCGGCCAGCGTCCTCAAAGGTTTCCTCAACAAGGTAAGTCCCACTCTCCCTCTCTCTCCCTCTCTCTCCCTCTCTCTACCTCTTTCTCTCTTCTCTCTCCCACTCTCTCTATCTCTCCCCCTCTCACTCTCTCCACCTCTATTTCTTCTCTGTCCCATTTTTCTCTCTCTCCTCTCTCCCCCTGTCTCTCCTCTCCTCTCTCCCCCCTGTCTCTCCTCTCCTCTCTCCCCCTGTCTCTCCTCTCCTCTCTCCCCCCTGTCTCTCCTCTCCTCTCTCCCCCCTGTCTCTCCTCTCCTCTCTCCCCCCTGTCTCTTCCCCCTGTCTCCCCCCCCCCCCCCCCCCCCTTCAGACTAGGCCCACAGCTGGCCCTGAGTGGGACAGATGCCCACACAAGTCAAGTCCATTTTATTATATCGTTAGCTCCTCTCCACGGGCAGATTATTCAATATTTTTTATTCGAAGAAATCCAGTTTATTTTTTTAAATTTTACATCAGAATCAAAACAATTTATCTTCCTCCTCGACAACCGGAAGGTTTATGTGACGATGTTGTCATGAGCTCACTAACAGGCTAAACAGCCGCCGCCGCCGCCACACACACACACACACATGCACACACGCACGCACACGCACACACACACACACACACACACACACACACACACACACACACACACACACACACACACAGCTGGCTAGCACACAGCTGGCTAACATATACCTGGCTAGCACCCAGTTCACTAACATAAAACTGGCTAGCACACAGCTGGCTAGCACACAGCTGGCTAGCACACAGATCGCTAACTCACCGCTGGCTAGCACCCAGATCGCTAACACACACAGCTTGCTAGAAATGGTACTTGGTTTTGTCACTTTTGCATTATTCAATCAAATCCGTTTCCTGCTGCATTGTGTCCAAGATGAGGTGACTTCTGTCGCCTTAGATTTGTCGTTTGTCGGCCCATGCATCAACAAAATATCTGCTGTTATATGAAATGGAAAAAAGGGGACATATCTACATTTAGCCTATTCTTATAACGGTAAATGTAGTACTGTAGTAAAAGATTGGCCAGTACATGACCAAAGGTTTACTATGATGTGTTGTAAGCTTTGGTAAACCTTCCCTTATGGAATAAGGTGGAGACCCCCGTCTAGCGAGCTCATGCACAGCCTTCAGACAGTTTATTATTAGATAGTCTGCTAAAAGAAACTGGAAGGAGTATGTGGTGGAGGTGTCTATTCTGTGAGGGAGCTGCTCTAGGATTAGAGGGGTTTCTCCCCTATGCCAGAAGGATGGTGAGTAGAGCCAGACCTTTCTCCAGCGCTAAAACCACGTGTGGAGATAGGTCTGGCTATGAGACTAACGCCCCCCCGACCCACGGGCCCGTGAGTGTTTGTTTGTGTGCGTCAGTCGTTTCCTAATGCGTGCGTGTGTAGGGGGGGAAGTGTGTAGCGGATGTTTACGTGCCAGGATTGCGTTATGTCATGGTTCTCTACACACACTTGTCTGCCGCCTTTTCCACCATCATTCATCCTCAGCCCGCCACTGAGGTAATTGTGGTGACGAGGGGAGCGAACTTCCCGACAGTCTTCCCCGTCTCTGAATCAATGGGGATCATGGGGGGGGGGGGGGGGGGGGGGGGGGGGTTTGAGCAGACGCAGATATCGACATGTACAGCGTGTGGGATGTAACAGGCGGGGGTGGGGGGGGGGGTGAGGTAATTGATGAAAATGTAATGTTGGGGAGGTTGTTCCGGCTGATTCTTGATTTAATTATTTCATGAGGGATTTGTTATGATTATTTAATCACTTCTTTATTATTTTTGTTGACCAGTGGGGGTCTTTTTATGTGTACATATCTACATAATGCATGTCTTGACATAAGTCAATGAATGTTCATGAATTCAATTAATAATACAATTAATAATATAGTTAGTGAAATAATTCAACTTCCAGTTGATTAAAACAAAATATTTTCAACTTTGTGCTTTTACAAGTTTTAGTGCTGCTTTAGTCATTTATAATATAAATTAGCATGTTCTCTCTTTATATTTCCCATACGCCCTGATGTCCCATATGAGATGTTTCCATTGTGGACCATGGATACAAACCAACACAAGAGATTCATGTTGAAAAAAATGGAAACAACATCAATTCTGTGAATACAGATAATTTACTATTTACCATATCCAAAGCAGCATTCGGTGTATTTTAGATCCAGATAGAAAATGACACATGTGAATACAGATAACGATATGATGTAACCACAGATAATAAAAACCAGGGTGATATGTGTTTTCTCCCCAGGACCCCAAGGAGCGGCTGGGGTGCCAGGTCCAGACGGGCTTCACAGACATAAAGTCTCACACCTTCTTCCGCACCATTGACTGGGAGCAGGTGAGGCCCTACAGTTTGTAAACAGTGAGCTGTATTCATACAGCGCTTCTCTGAGCAGGGTGGTCCTTCGAGGTGCATTCACATGAGATGCGTTGTGAACACGACCCGCTCATTGTTTTCCTATGGGGAAAGCGGCGGGGCAACCATTCGCCCCACCTTGTGACGTGTTGCCGTGGAGGTGACGCGCTGAAAGCTGACCAACCGCTTTTGTATGACAATCGTTTAATGGCACACCAAGACCTAAATAAAAAGGCGGTTACAAGCCCCTTCAAGGAAACACAAATTTAACCGCTACTACTACGAATACTGTAAATGTAGAAGTACCACCACTACCACTACAAAATGCTGTATACAAAATGACAACGTTGCCACCTACGTGTGACGTAGGTGGCCGACGCCCGACCTAGCCATGCGAATGTTGTCCTATTGCGTCTCATGTGAACGCACCTTCAGAGCGATTCACGGTTCATCCACACGTTCATCCCCACACACACGTTCACACATCCATACAGTTAATCTACTGGTCCAATATTCATACATTCATGCATTCATAAATTCACACACGCAAGTGTTCACACATACACACATTCACAAGTTCACACACGTATACACACATTCATCCGTTCACACATACACACATTCACACATTCACACATGGACAAGCATGTCTGTAGGCGTGCACACGGTAGCAGCCAGCTCACGGGGGGGGGGGGGGGGGGGGGGGGCTTCTTGCTCAGAGGCACCTCAGCATTTAGCCAGGTGTAGCCTCACAAATCAGACTTTAGATTAATATCTAAAGTCTGATGGCAGACGAGCTCAAATCTGGGTGAACGGGTGTTTCACTGTTTTTCACTTCATGTTTGTTGCTGCAGGCGGGGATCTTTAAGCGCATAATTGACAAACACAAACTCGGCCAGCGGTAGGAAACTGTGAAAACGTGTTTGTAAAGCTTTCAAATTAACACCATGTGGACTGGCCAGTGTATGCATACACTTATTAAAATCCCCTTCTGAAAGCTTCATCCACTCGTACGAATGAGATTTCCTCGGTGAAATATCTCTGTAATGAAACAGGAAGCAACGGCCCGGGCTCTGTGCCGTCTCCCCCCAGTAGCTCTGCTATAACATAACCGGAGGATCGGAGATTCAGCCAGGTGGGCCGGAGGAAGGGGAAGGGAAACGTTGTACTCCACTATGGTAATGAGCTCTAGTACAATGCATGTAGTCACTGGCGTAACTATCGACGGTGCAACCGGTGCATTGCACCGGGGCCCAGACGCCGGGGGGGGGCCACAAAGACGCCGTCAACAATCGCGCAGCACCCCCCCCCCCCCCCCCCCCCCCCCCCCCGGCAACAATCGCGCAGCACCCCCCCCCCCCCCCCCCCCCGTCAACAATCGCGCAGCACTCCCCACCCCCACCCCCCCGGCAACAATCGCGCAGCATCCCCCCCCCCCCCCCCCCCCCCCCGTCAACAATCGCGCAGCACCCCCCTCCCCCCCCCCCCCCCCCCCCCGTCAATAATAGCGCAGCACCCCCCCCCCCCCCGCCGTCAACAAACGCGGGGGCCCTACAATATTATTTGCACCGGGGCCCATCATCACGTTGTTACGCCAGTGCATGTAGTCATGCTATTTTTATAGGAAGAGTTATTGAACAGCATTTAAACATTTTAATGAGATTTAATTCTAATCAAGCAACCACAATGCAACAATTCATGCTTGGTTTGACTTATTTTATGACTTCAATTGAGTTTATTCATTTTACAAAGTTGTCGATGATATCAAGAATTTAAATAGAAGATGAATTTGTCAGCTTCTATTATTACAGTCTTAATGTGCACATCACGATCAGCCCTTTGTTGTGTGTGTGCATGTGTGCATTTGTGTGTGTGTGTTTGTGTGTGTGTGTGTGTGTGTGTGCATGTGTGTGTGTGTGTGTGTATGTGTGTGTTAAAAAATGGATGAGACAGTTGTAGACACAGTGCACAGTCTGCCCTCTCTCACAGCAACAGCACAAATAAAAGTGAATTCCTAATCACATGCGCACGCACACACACACAAAGCCGAGCACTGTGTGTATGTGTGTGTGTGTGTGTGTGTGTGTGTGTGTGTGTGCTTTAAAGCAGAAGTTGCTTGATCGATGGCATGGGAGTGACGTACGTGAGTGTTTGAACGCAACATGAAAGTGGAATCGGGGGCCATACAATATTCAGCACACCTCTCCAGGCTCGGCTAATGATGATAGGGGAGCGCAGTGCGTGCGCATGCGTCCACCATGAGTTGAACTTTCTGAATCTGGAAACTTTCCGGCTTACTTTTCCGGTGTGTGTGTGTGTGTGTGTGTGTGTGTAACAAACCTTTTCAGGTACTTTTTTTTGGTACCAAAATGTAATAAACTAAATATCAGTCATTCTTTAAATGTTGGAAAAAACAAGAATTATTTAACTGACTGAATCTCTAAAGCTTAACTAACCTGGACTTGCTCAATAATGCCCACAGGTTGACACGTGTAACGTTTGGTAGAACCGAACAATAGATTAATCATTTATTGTAGATTCAAAAATAAATAAAATAAAGGATTTAGTCTAAAAAAATAGACAGAAACCAATGGTGTGTATACCAGAATGAGGTCAGGCCCTGTGATCCCGAGCACGGCAAGTTTAAATCACACACAAACAGCTACGGCTCAAGACGTTGTGGCTTGGTGAAAATAATGTCCACTTCGAAGCGAGGCCCCTCCGCGGCAAACTGCCGCGAGGTCGGGCGCACGGCCCCTCCCCTACCTGAAATTGCTGCGGCGCAGTCTCCATCAGAAAACAGCGTTGTCCGAACGAGTCTCAAGTGAACACGTTGACGAGCAGATTAAAAGGGTTACCAGACATCAACAACTTCTCCCCGCAGCCTTCAGGCAACAACATGCGTCTGATTCCGGTAGCCGGTCCAAAGAGCTCACCGCAGCGTTAGCGGTAGATATGAGACCCTTCTCTGCGGTGGAGAATACCGGGTTCAAGAACATGTTTAAACGGCTTGACACGCGATACAATCTTACTTCCCACACACGACACATTGAAATGATGTCAGTTGGACGTCTAGAGCTACAGTGCGCTACCTTACTGCTCATTTCATTACGGCAGACTGGGAGATAAAAAGCAGAGTCACGCTTTGATTTTGTTTGTGATTTCGACGTTGATAGACTAATCGTTTCAAGTGGTCCTATTTTCTTTAAGGCACTGCTGTGTGACTTAGGTTTGCTATATTCTGCTGATCTATACATTCCTTGTTGAAGTTGTGTTTAAATGACTATTTTATATTTTCTGTTATAAAGCAGGCACTACTGTTTTGTTTATGTTTCTTCTCTAAAGGACAAACCATAGTGTTAAATATCTACTCAGACAAATGCAGGTTGTCTGTACTGAAATGAGGCCAGCCACCACCCGGGGGTACATTAGATTAAAATGACCAGCAGGACAGCATATATGCAGCCGCTGCACAGTAGGAAGTAGAAACAAGACGATGTATAAGTTAGGAGACACCCTATTTAGACAGACTTGCAGAGAGGTGGGCCGCTTCCACCTAAACCAATCACGAAGCGGATAACGAATCCCACAAGTGACGTTGCTCTTTGTTGTTGATTTTAGAGCCGATATTTCTGGATGTTTTTACAAAAAAGGCCCCAATGGCAGAATACATAAACTGTAATGACCCTTTAAAGGCAGACTCGCCGTGTTGTTTTCTGGATTCCCTCAGCAAATTTTTTTTTTCTGTCCTGCAAGACGCCAATCAGCACGAAAACTCATGCTCTAAAATCACTGAACTGAATTCATTCAGTCCAACTTTCCGTTCCAAGGAGTACTGGTCACACTGTATAACACACTGCACCTTAGTGAGTTAACGAGTATTGAGGTGGAGCGGTGGTGGGGGGGTGGGGTGGGGGGGCCGGGGGACGTATCCGTATCAAAAAAAGAGAGAAAAAAAAAAAGCAGTCTTAATGAGCACTGACAGGGTAGACGTATCAAGCGCATGACAAACGCTGAGCGCGACTTTATGACATCAAGGGTGGAGAAAATCCCGCCCCACTCCACTCCACCACTACCCTGTCAACACCACAACATGGCAGCTCCCCCCCCCCATGCAATATAACCCCCGCGTAACTGAAAGGAGTGAAGAGGGGGGTGGGGCGGTGGTGGGGGTGGGGGTGGGGGCGGGGGCGGGGGCGGGGGCGGTGATGCCACTGTCGGCCCACCGCTCGCTCTGCCCTTCATGCCGCCTGCGTCTCTCTCTCTCGCTCTCTCTCTCTCTCTCAGGGGCCCCTCACCTGACATGGGCCCCTGCACGCTGTTTATCTTCTGTCTCATGTTCATGACTGCTGTAGCCGAGCGCCATTCATATTCATATTAATATTAATGTTAATCACCGACATGACACTCTCCAGGGAGGGAGGGGGGGTGAAGAGATGACACGCTTGAATATCATTTACCGCCCTGCTACGCTGTCCCACACATAGCCATGCGTGCGCACACACACACACACACACATGGATGCACGCACACAAATGCACATGCACACACACACACACACACACACACACGTGTGCACACACATACACACACACACACACACATGTGCACACACATACACACACACACACACACACACACACACACACACACACATGGGAACCTCCCAACACATCCACCACCAGTGCAGGTCTCTTTGCTGCCAGAGACACTGACTTTCTGTTTGAATGCTTGTGTTATAGCTGTCCCGGTGATATAAGACGACATAAAACACTGTTTTATGTCGTCTTTTTGTAATCACTGTTTATTTTATTGTCCTGTATTATGCCGTGTATGATTCTCTGACATTGGGACGACGTTATTGTTTGGACTATTGTGCGTCACAAAAGAAATGTAGAGGGAGGCATCGACAAGCTGGGCTATGAAACGTGGGGGAGGGGGGACTTTTGTACGTAGGTGTGTTATGTGTGTGTCTTTGTGTTTGTGTGCTTCTTTGTAATGAGTATCCCCCGGGATACAAGATGATTTATCTCAAGGGGTTATCCTTTAAATTACGTTAATAAGATGAGGTGATACTTTATTCATCACAGACGGGTGTAGTGGTAGAAATAAAAGATTAAAATCAAAATGAACACAGAAAATATAGTAGAGACACAGAGGCTGTTGATTCTTTCTTGTATACAGTATAGACACACACCAACTCACACACACACACACATATTGGAGACATACACACACAAACACACGGGGACACACATACACACATGCATGGACAAACAACCACACACGCACGCACACACACGCACAGACACACAGGGACATACATACACACACAAACACACACTCAGTGGGTCTGACAGGTGCTGTGATCTTAGGACCCCTGGCCTCCCTCTGAAAACCCCGGGTCCCGCTCCCTCTCCCCTTTTATGTTCCCCTCTGGCCCCCGGGCCACTTCCTGTACCAAAGAGAGAGATAGGGAGAGAGAGAGAGAGAGAGAGAGGGGCTTCATTACCACCACACAGCACTCACCCTGCCCAGTGCCACATCAGAGAGAGGTGTGAGAGAAGCCATTGAAGAGTTACAGGAGAAAAGATTAAAGTATTGGCAACACAAGAGATAAACATACACAGGGATTGAGATAGATAGAGAGAGAGAGAGAGAGAGAGAGAGAGAGAGAGAGAGAGAGAGAGAGAGAGAGAGAGAGAGAGAGAGAGGAAAAAGAGATTTGAGATTGCCGCAGGTGGAAAGTGATGGGCGAGAGAGTGACAGCAGAGGTGTGAAGGTGAGGAAAGAAAGGAAGAGCGGAGAGCGAGAGGCAGAGATGAAACATGGGGTATATGATAGTAATGATAGAGAGACAGAAAGAGGAAAAGGCAGAGTAAGGGAAAGTTGTTACAGTTAGTATGTGATTCTCAGAAACACTGAACTTTGTACCATGTAGAGATACCATCTTAAATAATAACGCATACCATAATGAATACGTTTAATATAGTTAAAAACTCTATTTTAGAATTACTTCCTTATGAATCATCAATGCATTTTATGATATGTTGTCTTATTGTATGTTTTCTTGTTGGAGTTTACTTTTTTTGTGTTTTTTAGTTTGTGTTGGCTGTTAGCCAATTATGCAGATCCTTACAGATCCTCGCCTCCAGCAACATGATTGGTGGAAACTAGGGATGTCCGATATTGGCTTTTTTACCGATAACCGATATTGTTCAACTCTTAATTTCCGATACCGATATCAACCGATACCGATACCGATATATGCGGCCGTGTTTTCAACGTAGAAACTTTGAAATAATTCCAAACCACCGACATAACTACAGCTACAACTAGCGTCCCACTACACGGCCGCACATGCCCAGGCTTGTTATTGAGACGGCGCGGCGCGTTTGATGATGTCATCAAACCACGTCCTCACTTGAAACATAACAGATGTCTGAAATTATTTCAAACAAAGTGTTTATTTATTTCACACTGTCTTTGTACTAACAGAAAATGGTCGCTTGCATTCGACTCAGGACAATTAGAGCTTTCCAACAAGGTATAACATGCCATAGGCCACTTTAGTCATTTTGAGCTTTTTTAAAAACCGATACCGATATTTTCCGATATTGATTTTTTTATGCCAATATCGGCCGATAATATCGGTGGGCCGATAATATCGGACATCCCTAGTGGAAACAATTATGAAGCGAAAAACAGAGAAACGCCCGTTCACCCCTGCCATCTGCCATTTGGATTAGTCAAAATGTGGTTACCTAAAGTACAGACGTGTGGGCTAGAGCACTAAGCCTCTCGTCTGTCTTGAGACACTAGGATCCTAATAAACAAAACTAACTGCTGCCAAAAAGCATGTATTTAGGTATTATGTATATATTTATACATTTTCTCCCCCCCCCCCCCCCCCCCCCCCCCCCAGCTGGAGAAGAAACAGGTGACCCCACCGTTTAAGCCTCAGATCACAGACGACTATGGCCTGGAGAACTTCGACACGCAGTTCACCAACGAACCGGTCCAGCTCACGCCCGACGACCAGTGAGTTCCCTACAAACATGTACACTTACTAGAGTACGACTCTAATACAACTACATCATTCAACTATACTATCTATTTCTGTTTTATTTTTATTAAAATGTTACTTTACGTTACATTACATCATGGACCCTTGCCTTGTTGCAAGCATTATTATATTGTGCATTTGATAAATAACACAATTTGAATTTGACATTTGTAATATGATATAGAACATTAAGTGCTAATTTTATATGTCTGAGGAGTGAAACTGTAATAAATAATACATTCATTGTATTTGTATAGAACTTTACGACACATTTTAAAACATTATAAAAGCGCATGAAATTCTACCAAAAGAGACCTAACAGACCTATATATTGATTAATAATCAATAATCAAGGGTCGCACGAGGGTTTAAACTGCAGGTGGCGCAGTAGAAGTGAGACGGGTCTTTATTCCTCCCAGCCTCTCTGTTCTGAGGAAGTTTTCCAGCTCTGGCCCAGCCGTTACGCTACTCACTGGGCCATGTGAAACTGTTACAGTTATTTATTTAACTCCCGGTTGTCTCTCGTTCCAACAAATACATTTTATTCCACAGTGCTGTCATTTTATTCCATAGTGTCAACCAATGATTTTCAAAACAAATTCAAACCTGTGCTGAGGCCAAGCATTCAAGATGGATAGTGTTTTTATATTTCAGTGTTTGCTCACGTTTGGCTGTTATAGGTGGAGCGATTTCTGATGAATTATTCCAAAGCATTAGGTGGTCCTGAACAGAAGGTTAAAGAGTAACCTAACACTGAAATGAAAACTGCAAGAACAGCACCACCTCTGATTTAATACAAGTTACTGCAGCTGCTGTGGTTTCTGGTACCAACTAATTACTTCCCGTAGGAAAGAGATATGAGACTTTGTCTTTTCCAAACCATGTAGACAGAATCTACTCGCTCTGTTATGACACGTTATTACACATGTTTACATCCATTATTATACTCTGATTATACGGGTTAAATAAGGAACTCCATCTCTCACTTCTCAGTGCAACCGCACTCTAACTTGACAATGCTATGAAATACAACAATGGAGGAACAAGAAATTAAATGTTTGAATTAATTCATTTTTTTTGAGAGCAAGGGAGGTGTTCAAACTGGCATCGTCCGCACCATCAAAAGGGAATGTCACAACGTAACCATCCCCACCCATCTCTCTCTCTCTCTCTCTCTCTCTCTACCCGCATGCTAGTTTTGTTTTTTTCCCTCCTTTATCCTTCCTCCTCTCGACTGAAGAGTCGGCTGATGTCACTCATTACATCTCTGAGGGGAGGGCACCGTGAAAGGAGCCACTTGAAACCCTCTGACCCCACTCCCCCCTGAGCTCCCCTAGCTTGGCTTGTTTGATGGGTTTTGGCAGAGGAAAAAAGGAAAGGAGAGTGGAGGGAGGGAGGGAGGGAGGCGGGGATAGAGGTAGGCAGGCATTGAGGTAGAGAGAGCGGTGGAGAAGGAGGGATGTAAAGAGGTGGGGGAGGAAGAGTGAGAGGGAGGAACAAAAGGATGGGGAGGGGGGAGGGAGGGAAGCAGGGACAACACTCCATGTTTAGAGATGTACTTTGTCAAACTAAAAACTAGGTGTGGAGCCTTAGCCATAATAGAGAAAAGAAGAGAGAATGGAAGGAGAGAGAAGGGGGAGGAAAGAGACGGTGAGAGACAGAGAGAGAGAGGGGGGGGGGGAAAGAGGGGGAATCGGTTTTGAATTTTGACATGTGCCAGCATCCTGACTTCTTCTTCTTCTTCTTCATCATCATCATCATCATCATCATCATCATCATCATCATCATCATCATCATCATCATCATCATCATCATCATCATCATCTTCTTCTTCTTCTTCTTCTTCTTCTTCTTCTTCTTCTTCTTCACACTCATCATCCTCGTCATCTTCATCATCATCGTCGTCGGTGTTAAGGCCCGGGCCAGGATGTTGCCTTCTCTAATTTCTGCTCCTTGGCTCGGTCCAAAACCAATATCTCCCAGCGCCGCCTCCATGCTCCACCTGCAGGGCTCTGACATGAGAGAGATGTTCCACTCCGCTCCAGCTCTCAGTGGCTCTGAGTTCATCTGCTTCAATAAACCACCCCTGAACTCAGGGGGAAAAACACTGTGGAAAACAAACTAGGAATAACAACGGCTGTTCATTTCAGCCGAGTGAAATACGTTAACGTGAGCACTTTGGTCCTCTCCCCCTCCTCCTCTTACTGCTCCTCCTCTACTCCTGCTCCCCCTCCCCCTCTTCCTCATCCCCCGCTGCCTACTCCTCCTCTACTACTCCTCCTCTTCTTTTTTTCCATCTTCTCTTCCTCATCTTCCACTTACTCCTCCTCCTGCCTCTCCTCCTCCTCTTCCTCCTCATTCTCATCTAACTACTCCTCCTCTACTACTCCTCCTCCTCATCCTCTCTTTTTCCACCTTCTCTTCCTCATCTTCCACTTACGCTTCCTCCTGCTCATTCTTCTCCTCCCCCTCCACCCTCTCCTCCTCCTTCCTCTCCTCCTCCTCCTCCTCTTCCTCCTCATTCTCATCTTTCTTCTCATCCTTCTCTCCACCTCTTCCATACCCTCCACCTCCCTCTTCTTCTCCCCCATCCTCCTCCTCCTCCCCCTCCTTCTAGTCCTCCTTTTCCTCCACCCCCCTCTCCTCCTCTACCTCACCCTCTCCTTCTCCTCTCCTCTCCACCTCCTTCTTCCTCCTCTGCCCTAATCCATTGCTCCTCACTCAGCATCTGCTAATGCTTTCAAACTCAGGGGGGGAAAATAAATAAATGCAGAAGAAGAAAAAAAAAATAAACCAGGAAGACATTTTGTGTTTGTTTTGGTCGCCCCCCAAGCCTTTCCTCGCTCGCTCTCTTTCCCTTTTCTTTCACTTTTTCTGTGTATTCCCTCATTCGGCTCCGGCCCCTCGCGCCCGGCTGCCAAGGCGCGCGAAACAAACAAACCTTTCTCTTGTCTCTCGCCGCTCTCAAAGTGTCTGACGTGGGGCTTACACAACGGGCTGGTGAACACGCCGTTGTTACTCAGAAGAACAATATAAGAGTCCTGTCGGCCCGGTCGGACCCGGGGAACACAGGCCGACACACGGGAAGCACACTGGTCCCTTTATGTGCTGGGGGGCTCAGCGTTGTCCTTGGCCCCGAGGTTGGAGACCCCACTCGACTGGGACACGGGGGAGGTAGAAAGGAGCGCGCCCAGAGAGAGAGAGAGAGAGAGAGAGAGAGAGAGAGAGAGAGAGAGAGAGAGAGAGACAGAGAGAGAGAGAGAGAGACAGAGAGAGAGAGAGAGACAGAGAGAGAGAGAGAGAGAGAGAGAGAGAGAATGCTATCCAAGACCCTCGTAGCCAAACTGACTTGCTGTTCTGGGCACCAGCTCCATCGCCTCCCACTGCTCACTGCTACACACATATACACAATATACACACACACACATATGCACACACACACACACACACACACATATATATATACATGGACCAACACACATTAACACATACACACTGTGCATGCACACGTACACAATCATACATGCATTCATGCACAAATGCACATACACACATGGACCACCTCAAACACACATACAAACACACACACACACACCCGAACCCACACATACACACATGCACATGTAGCCAACATACATGCATTAATGCACAAACACACACACACATATACACAAATGTATGCCCTCAAACAAATACACACACACATAGACCTCCACAAACACACACACACAGACCTCTACACACACACACACACACACACACACACGTACACACAGGAGATTAGGAAAGAGCCTGTTGCTACACTCGAGGCTGCAGCAGGGTCGCCAAGGAAAAGCATTTATTTTCCCTCAGCCAATCAGAGAGCAGCTCACAGCGTTCCGTCCTTTTACCCATGATTCATCTCAACTGAGAGTGTGTTTATGTGTGTATGTGCATGTGGTTGTGTGTGTGTGTGTGTGTGTGTGTGTGTGTGTGTGTGTGTGTGCATAAAGGTGTGTGTGTGTGGGTGTGTGTGGGTGTTTGTGTGTGTACACACATGTGATTGTGTGTGTGTGTGGTCCCCCTCTTTCTCTTTGTTAGCTCTCCATCTCCCCGTTTTCCCGGGTGGAAGTCGCCCCTCGTGATGGGAGATTTTAGTGACAAACTGATTCAGGATCTGCCTGGGAGCAGATTAGCCAAAGAGGAGTGCTAGCAGAATGATGTCATTTGCAATTATCCCACCACTGGGATTGGGACTGATTCAAGGTTGTCGGTTTGTTTTTGTGGAAAAACTGTACACACGTAAACAACCAAACAATGAGCGAAAATAACAAGGATTTTAGTCCAAGTCCAGGTGAATTAGGAAAGGTCACCATGGTTGAACACGTAGATTAGCTTGGTTTCCTATATGACACTGCACCCTGCCATAGGTGGCTGGCCAGCCAAGGATGAGGGATAGGCTACATGCTAGGCTAGCAGCTGTTCCATCGTCCCACAGCATTATCCTATACTTTGTTTAGATTCTACATTTAGCTGCCCCTTACCTTTTTGTATGGTATTTATGTGTCTCTCTATATACATTTATCTTTACATTTTACACTTTTTGTGTTTTTGTGCTGCTTATCGTCTCTGTGCCATATTGCGCTTTTTTCTTCGTAACGACGATGAATGAATACATCTCAAAGTCTCGACGCCTCCTCTAGCCAGCACACACACAAACACACACACATACACACACACACAACCAAGTGAATGAATGAATTACTACCATTATCCATGTCGAAGTGACTTCTTCCACCTCCTGTGTGTCTTGCAGGGACGTCATCAAGAGAATAGACCAGTCGGAGTTCGAGGGCTTCGAATACATCAACCCCCTGCTGCTCTCCACTGAAGAGTCTGTATGAGGACGACATGGAGAGAGAGGGAGCGAGAGACACAGAGAGAGCGCAAAGAGAGAGAGAGAGAGAGGGACGTGTCAAGCTTCGCCCACCTACTGTCTGTCCAAGCTGCCTCACCCGGCCAAAACTGACTCGCTCGCCAACTTTCTCTCTCTCAAATACTGAGGAGCAGGGGAATCTAACCCCCACCCTCCCACCACCCACACAACCCTCTCCCCCTCTCCTCCCTCGCACTCCCATCTCTGGGAGCCATACGGAGGGCCCCCGGGAACTAGGACCAGATCCTGATCTGACTGCAGTACTGCACTCCACTGGTAGGGGGTGCCATACTCTTCCTTTAGGTGACATCACCGTGGAAACACAAAGACGAACACACACAAAAGGACGGACTACAAGAACAGGCCGCAGCTACCAAACCCCCGCCACACACTCGAATACACATACATGCTCAGAACTCTGTCATTTTAGTCTTTGTTTTTTAATTTTCGCTGCCGTTCGAATGTCGACACGCCCGGTCGCGTTGAAAGTTCGGCGTGGAATACAAGGCGCTGTTGTCGTCATCGTCGCCAACACCCGCCTAGCGATGGAAAAAATGACAGTTGTATGTCAGAAGCTGAACATTAATGTGCACTTTTATTTATTTGATTTCACTTTTGGAAAATTCGTCCTTTTTTCGTCCCTCTGAGGGGCGAGGACTTAAACGTAAAAAGAATGTACAATGACAAAGGAAAAAACAAACCTGATAAGTTATTGTGTATAATAATGTAGGTAGTGAATCTAAAATGGTTGCCTTTCTATTGATGCAAGTGGCACATTTTCATCCATGAAGGTTTTTATTGTTTGTTTGTTAATTTCCTCTAAATCAGCATCATCTTTACATAAAAAAAGAATATTGTCAAAAAACAAGTGGAAGACATTTTATTTAAGAAGTGCCTCGAAGATCCAATTACAGTATGTATCATCTCTCTGATTGCACTTAATCCCCACGTAGGTTGTTAGCTTTTATCACATTAGCTGGTCTAAAAAGTACAAAACATAATAAAATACAAACCATTTACAATGTTGATTTAAAGTCTAAGGGACTTCCGCTTACAAGCTCACGTAAGTCTGGGGAAATTCAAGCACAACTGTATAACAGAAAGGGGTGTGGCCACAGTGGGCGGAGGTCCCAGGGTCTCTCGAACTTCCAGCCAATAGAATGACTGCCTCAGGATTTCTGAGGTCCTGTTACCCAAACATTTTTGACATTGAGTTTCCCTAGACTTGCGAGATAGAGGTCTGGTCTTGGTTATTTAAAGAGTAACCAAACTTTTGAGGTCAAACGGAAGGAACAGGATGGTCTAGGCAGACAGTGAGTTGCAAACAACTGTGAGTTGCTTTGGACAAAAACATCTAAATAACTAAATGGTAAAGAAGAAACAGTTCGGCTTGTGCAATCACTGCTTTGGACTGGGTCAACATAGCTAACATTTAGAAGCAACAGTTGTTGTAATAATGCACGTCACCGGAGACAAGGCTCTGTGAGGTTTGGTTCCTCTACTGACCAACAGCTGTGACCACTAGAGTGACGAGAACATGTTCAATACCATGATGCTTGGCAGGTGGACGTTCTGCGCGCAAATGGGTTTCAAATGCCAAATCCCAAATGCCATTTCTTTAAAAGGTTCCAGCCTCCCATATCCTGCTCAAAACACGGTGAGTCACGGACGGCGCGCTCGTGACTGGTGTGTATAGCTCTGTGTTGAGTGCGTTCATACGCGCGTCTGCTTGGGGTGATACAGGAGGAAGGTGGTACTGCAGGTATCAGGACCCTACTCCCCCCACTTGAACAAATGATTGCATTTGTGATTTTGCTGCCAAAATCCATCGTGGCACACTTCAGTATGGTTTCGCATCGAATGGTCAGATGAACAAAAAGTGTTTTTTCCTGCTTTTGAATCAATAAATCCACCTGTTGGTTAGCTTGAGAAACATATTTAGATAGGTTGATTGACTGGTGTAAGCTAGTGGTTCCCAAGCTTATTCCTGTTTTACATTTGATGTATGTACTGTAGCGTGCCACTGGTACAAGCCATAGTACACCAAGGATACTCTGTGATGTAAGCAAATTATTTAGTTTTTAATAGTATGATGATTTCTTTTTTTAATAGGTTCCTACATCACAAAGTACCAAGACAAACTAAGCACGTTTTTAACCTTGACAGGATTCACCACTAGATGGCGGCAAACTCTGTAATGCGGTCTGGGCATATAGTTGCTCTTTAAGGACATTAGGTACGATGAAACCTCCCCGGCGCTGTTTTTTCATGTCAATGTGTCACGCCATCAAGTACACCGATAACCCTGCAGGGCGCCTAACAGTGGGTCCCCCCCTCATCAAATACATTATTTTTTTGCCCTTTTAAATATATTCAACCCAGCGTTTAGTGCACTATTTGATCACGTCTGACCCGTGTTAATTTGATAGCGGTGTAATAGGATTAATTAGCTGGTCCCGAGTCAAAGGCTTCTGTATTTGCCCGAGGGGCTAGCTAAGCCTGTGTGGGGGGTGGGTAGAGAAAGATAAGGTGCTATCACTGATTAGCCACAAGAAAACGCACAGGCACACACACACACACACACACACACACCCACAGTCCTAGACAGCAAGGTTGAAAAACTGTATAATTTCAACATTTTGGAGTTTTTCTCCTTTTGTTTTCCATCATCAGTTTACGTCACACGCTTTGGTTTGGTTTTGTCTTCTGTGCAACAGAAGACCTGTTTGCGTTGTTTTACTCAAGGGACCAATAAGACAACCTGAGAGTCCTTTTTTAACCATCCGACACCCCAGTGGCAGCCATTTTAAAATAACTAAATACTGGGGGGAAGAAAAAAAAACTTTTCATTAAACAAAAATGTTCTCCATGATCTTTTTCTTTCTAACATTTGCTGGCTGTATGTACTTTATTCTGCTTTGATTATGCATCTCTGTAAATATCTGTAATTATAAAAAAAATACTGTTTTTTTCTGTGAACACAGCATTCCTGTTTTTTGTGTACTGCAGCATATCTAGATCTAATTAATTATGTATGTATGTGTGTATGTATGTATGTATGCGTGTGTGTGTGTGTGTGTGTGTGTGTGTGTGTGTGTGTGTGGTGCATGCATGTGTGTGTATGTATGTATGTATGTATGTGTGCAGGTGTGTCTTTATGTGTGTATGCGTCTACGTATGTATATATGTTGAATACAGGTATGTTGTAGCCTAGTCCTAACTAGACCTTGGTACTCATTTCATTCATACTAAAGGTCTAGCAGTGCTGTAGAGACAAACGATTTCTCACTTGAAGGCGGGTGCTGTTGAAGTTTAAAACCTATTGGCTCTGCCCAGTGCCACTCTGGATCTGCCTTAACCAATCGCTAACGTTTGGTCGTGACGTATTTCATGCGCCAGAAACCACGTTGCGCGCAGTATACAAACGGCAGATGCAGTGAGCATTAGCATTAGCCTCCGCCCGCCTCCGTACTTCCGCTCTGAAATTCGCGCACGACCGCTACGTCACTGTTCTCAGGCCGCGCCTCCTGTTCGCTGATTGGAAGGCACATTTGAGGGAAAAGACATCGTTCTAACATACAGCACCGCCAGACCTTAGTACTGAAGTGAAATGAAAATTGAGCGGAAGTACGGAGGCGGGCGGAGCCAGGCTGAATGAAGTTAAGGAAATATGTATGAAGTTTGAACTGATAAAGTTAAGGATGTGATGTGGTAACGTTTACATTTAGAGATGGTTCACTTTAGGTTAGAGGTGGTTATGTGTCGAGTGGTTATGTGTGGGGAAGTTTAAATACAGCAAGTATTTGGTGTGGTTAATAACAGCTCTGGTATTGGTATTTTGGCATATAATAGAATCAGACAGCAAAAGATAGTAGCAATCTCAACAGAATAGACAAGCTGAGACGGCTCATTGGTACACTGCCATGTCTCATCAGAAACATATTCTATGTTCTGACAGTTTCCAGTAGTAATAGAAAACTAAGTTTATTTTTATTAGGTACCAAGTTCGGTTCCCTGTTTCCTTATGAGTCAGTGGCTCTTATCCAAAGTAATCAATTACTTTAATAAGTATGTTATCTTTACAAAATACATGAAGCAGCAACAATACTATATACTAAGCAACACGTCAATTGACTTAATAGGTATTAGGTTCAATTCCTTATTTCTCCCGCAAGTCAAACTGCCTTATTGCTAGATCTGATTTTTATCAAGGATACTTAAAAATGTAATGTATTTAAACTGAAGTGCACTTAAAATCTAAGTTTGCTTAAAATGTAAGTGTATTTGCACCTTGATAATCACCAAGTGTACTTACAATGTTGGAGGGAAAAAAAGTGAACTTCAAATTAAATGTACTTCAAATGTATGTGTACTTCAAATTAAGTGCACTTAAATGTTAAGTGTACTTGAAGAATGAAGTTCCCTTCAAATGTAAACGCATTTAACTTTGAATTGTATTAGACTTTGGGGATATAACTGATACCTTTGTGGTGAGAGTCTACACTACACTGTCAGGTCAGCTCCTAGTTTGGCACATATTTCCTCCTTCAGTTTGAGGTATCAACACCTAAGAAATGTAATTCCCAATTGTTTCCAAGTTCAAGTTCAAGTTTATCGTATTGCCACAAAGCTAGGCTGGTGGAATTAACTTCCAGTACAGACACTTAATTGATTTCACATTGACACACACATGGGATTTGCATTTCTCTTCTTCTACACACTAGACTAGCGTAGACTGGGTGATACAGAACCCCTTTAAACGACCTAGAACACCATAGCAACGACCCAGAACACCCTAGCAATGCCCTAGAAACCTATAGCGACTGTAGCGTGCTACCGCATTAGCACGCTAGACATATTTACAACAATGCAAACAGACAATAACAGAATGAACTTGGATACGTCTACATCAGACACTACACAGTAACATGAAGCATATACAGCATGTTTGAATGTAAGAACTCTAGGTAGGGACAAACACTCAACATTCAGTTGCTTGTCGAGTCAAACAGTTTCCACCCATTTACTAAACGGTGCAAAAGAAAATGTCTGTTGTTGGTACTCCAATACCCAGTGTGCCCTGGGGATGACTGCCATTCCTGCAGAATGTGGCAGTGTTGGGGAGGTCGTTCCTGATTGGTTGGAGGGGGGCCAGGGCCAATCTTATTGGTTGGGGAAGGGCCAGGGCCAACCCCCCACCCCCTCCAATAGCAACTCTCACCAGGCCATGTCGACGTTCATCTCGGACAGACACTGGGCCAGGTGGCTGTCACAGTCCATCTGGCTGAACCTGGGGAGACAGGAAGACGGCCAGGACATTACTGGTGGAGCTAGCGTGTGCACACACACACTTACTGACTGGTGAAGCGAATGCACACACACACACACACACACATGTACAGGACATTACTGGTGGAGCGCACACACACACACTTACTTACTGGTGAAGCTAACGCACGCACGCACGCACGCACGCACGCACGCACGCACGCACGCACGCACGCACGCACGCACGCACGCACGCACGCACGCACGCACGCACGCACGCACGCACGCACGCACGCACGCACGCACGCACGCACGCACGCACGCACGCACGCACGCACGCACGCACGCACGCACGCACGCACGCACGCACGCACGCACGCACGCACGCACGCACGCACGCACGCACGCACGCACGCACGCACGCACGCACGCACGCACGCACGCACGCACGCACGCACGCACGCACGCACGCACGCACGCACGCACGCACGCACGCACGCACGCACGCACGCACGCACGCACGCACGCACGCACGCACGCACGCACGCACGCACGCACGCACGCACGCACGCACGCACGCACGCACGCACGCACGCACGCACGCACGCACGCACGCACGCACGCACGCACGCACGCACGCACGCACGCACGCACGCACGCACGCACGCACGCACGCACGCACGCACGCACGCACACACACACACACACTACTGTGGAGCTAGTAGTGGGTAGTTGACACACATACACACACACAGTGAGTGGGTCCTCCTGCTCTTTGAGAGTGTTTTAAAATGTGCTGAACACAGCATTTTTAATACACCCTGCTACGATACAGCATGTACTAATCTACCAACAATTATATGAAACGGCCAAGGTTGCAGTGAAGGCATCTGCAAGCGTTTTCTCTGTTGAAAGAAAAAAACATCTCTCTTGAGAACTCAACTGTCCTCTTCACATCCCCTTGATCCTCATCTGAAATATTAATTACAAAATTGTACCGTACAGTTTAAAAGGACAATACCGGTCTGGGTGATCAAACCATCGTAACCTCTTATATTGGTAACATCCGTTACAAATCTGCGTAGTTTTTAGTGGAGGAAGTCGCCTGCGAGCTTCGCTACCCCGTCCAAGGTCGTTTTTCAGGAAGCCGGACCCCAGGAACCTCTGGGGTCGGTTCTGGGACTGTGATGCCTGTCCAAGGTCCTCCTTGGGTCGGCCCATGAGCCTTAGGGGCCCTGGGGACCCATCCTGGGACTGTGGGCCCTTGTCCTGGGAACCCAACCCAAAAACCTAACCCAACCCTAAAACCTAACCTAACCCTAAAACCTAACCCTAACCCTAAAAACTGAGGTTAATTACATTTTTGAATGAAATTCATAATTTTTCCATCATGTCATAATTCAAAATAACGTACAAAACAGGTAGGCAGTAGTTTGGGTGTTTGACTCCCAGCTGCTCATTACAGTGACAGTGAGTAGACAAGTGTCTGCTAAATGACAGAAAGATGAAGCCATATTGAGAAGATCCTAAATGATCCAACAAACAGCAACAAAAAACACAATAAACAACTATAGATTATGGTCCAGGGCCCAGTTTCCCGAAAGCGTCGTTAGCCTAAGTGGTTCGTTAAGTTCGTCGTACGACCATCAGACAGTTTTCACACCGTTTCCCGAAAGCATCGTTGCGTAACGACCGTCGTTAAGACGCTCGTAGCTAACGAGAGCTCCAGGGGTACTCGTAGCGCACTACGAACGTCGTTAACACATCCAATACCACTGAGTGTCCAGCTGGTGACGCTAAAGTTACGATAGGCTGTATAGCTTAGTCTATGTTATACCATGGTCTGGGTGAATACTCGATTCTGATTGGCTGAAGATTATAGAGCGGAGCTCTATAATCTTATCTTTGATGTACACCTAGGAAAGACGTTGACGCTATGAAGACGCTATGGCCACGTTGCTTGGCAACGCCTGCATACGGGAGATATTAAATAGTCCGCGCGACTTATAAAAATAAAAAAAACCTCACAATTGTAACTCTAAAACACATTAAAGTATTATTAATTGATTCAATATTAACAGAAATGAATGGACGACGCGGAGGCGTGAACCGCGGAGGACGGTTCTGTTAATGGACACCTCGAAGGGCATTAGTTTATACCATGGTCACTTATGAAATAAATAAATATTTAATCAATTAATAATACTTGAATGTGTTTTAGAGTTAAAATCGTGAGTTTTTTTTTTTTTTTTACAAGTCGAGCGGGACTATTTAATATCTCCCGTATGCAGGCATTGTCTGCAACGTGGCCATAGCGTCTTTATAGCGTCAACGTCTTTCGTAGGTGTACTTTTCAACCTACACCCTCCAGCCAATCAGAATCGAGTATTCACCCAGACCACGGTATAATATGTATTTCAGCACCGTGTCAGTGGACAGTTACAAGGCTACGATCGATCGTTAGATCTGTGCACGCGCGTTCATGTTAAGAGGAGTTTCGGGAAACGCACGGAAAAAAATAACGATCGTTCGAAAGATGGCTCGTAAGATGGATCGTACATCGTTATCGGGAAACTGGGCCCAGGTGTGAATCCCTTACCTGCTTGGGAACACCAGCATACACATGGGGCAACACTGGAGTCGTTCTCCTCCTCCTCCTCCTCCTCCTCCTCCTCCTCCTCCTCCTCCTCCTCCTCCTCCTCCTCCTCCCACCTCCTTTGCGCCTTCCCCCTCACGGCCACCCTCTCTCTGAGCTCCAGATGGTCCTGCCTCCTCCACCTCAAGCTCCACCACCCTCTCATCAACCTCGGCCTCCTGCATCCTCCTCATCGTCGTCTCCATCCTGTCTGTCCGGCGTTCCCCTGAAAGGGTCCAGGTGGCTGCCATTAATGGCCTCCCCAGGGGGGCTTTTTTAGAGGTGGTGGTGCGCCCACTCCACAGGGGGAAACGGCGGTATCAGCCTTTCAGCGGGATCCCGAGACTGCGGTGTCTTCTCAGCGACCAACTCTCGGCCCACCAGCCCCACCTGGACCACCTTGTGGGTTGCAGGTGGTTCCAAGTCCTCTTCCTTCCTCATGTGTGGTGGAGACACGGACCCACTGGCCGCGGTGGTCCCGGGGACCTGGAGTCCACCTCCTCCACCGTGAGGAGGGGTCACCAGAGGACCAGCAGGGGGCGCTGGGGAGTAGACGGGGAGGGGTGGGGGTGGCCTCTGGAGAGGGGATCCTGGGGGTCTGGAGGCTTCAGGGAAAGGAGGGACTTCATTGGCAGGAAAGGGGCGCTGCCGTTCTCCCTGCCTGGGAGTCTAAGACGATGGGACAATAACACGAGAACAGGTTGCAATTTAAAATGTATCTATACTGTATATTATAGAAAGACATGAGCATATGAGACTATTAGTACTAGAAGGTTATGATTTGGGATTTTTAGTACGGCACAGCAAATTTGAAACCCCCTTTGGAAATTTCAGAGTTTAAAATGAGGCAATGTCAACGTAAAGATTTACATATAGTCAATGTTTGAATTGGGCCAGCCCAGCACTCATCAGTAGATTACAGGAAATTATGATTTTGTTCACCTGCGCACTGTTACTTATTACTGCGTAGCACCACTTTAAAGCCGGCTGTGTGACTTCTGCACCCACAGTGCAACAGTAATCCCATCACAAACACTCGGTCTGTACTTCATAAAAAAAAAACTAGTGACATTCCAGCTTATTATATCACGTTGTATAAAAACCTCTTTACCCAGGCAACATATCACTTACCGCGCAAATTCGCATAGCTTATGCAGACCTCCTCTCTGTGCCCGCTCTGACTCTCACCAGTATTATTCACTCACAGAAAATGTCTTTGGAAGCCTGGCTTAAAAGGCCAAAAGAAAGCGGTCGTCAGCGGTCGATTCTGATAACGTTACTACTGACGGTCACGTAAATTAAAATCTACTGGAGCCTTTGAACAATGTATGCGTGTCTGAGTATATGTATATGTGTGTGTCTGAATATATGTATGTGTGTGTGTGTGTGTGTGTGTGTGTGTGTGTGTGTGTGTGTGTGTGTGTGTGTGTGTGTGTGTGTGTGTGTGTGTGTGTGTGTAATTTGCAGATATGCTATGCTGATCAGAGATGGCTGTCTGGGACACGGAGCAAGCATAATTAATAACTAAAGGAATACATTTGAAGTATTTTTAGATTTTTTTAAATTAGAAATATTAGTCTTGTTTTTTGTACAGAGAGAAACATAACCGTACTGATTGGTCACTTATCTAAGCAAACCACAGCCACAAGCAGCCCTTACTCATAAAAGCCACACAGATGCTGTTTTAGTGTGTTGGCACCTTGTTGACTCCAGTTCAAGCACTGCACATAGTGTCTACAATTAAGCAATATCACACAAGAGGGAGTGCTGCTATACTGACGGCTGTGATTCTGTCGTAGGCACGAGGCCGCAGGGCGAGTGCCCAAGATAATCACAGCTGATACGTGCTGATATTCAGTATAACAGCATGACCTCGAGTGTGATATTGCTTTTATACAACAGTTCTACAAGCGCCGTTTATTAGCTGACAGTAATAAGCGAACAACAGATTATGATTTGTTTATTGAGTCATGCCGAGCAACACGCAAACACTTCCTGTTACCGCAGGCCGGCTACTTTGTATTGGTTATTACCAGAACAGCTGTAAAGCGGAGGGATACATGTACAGTTAAAAGTCCCAGTGCTGTTATACTGAATATCAGGATGCCTCTTGTCCAATCAGATGACTCGGTGGGAACTAACTGTTGTATAAAGAAGAATAACTTAAGTTTGGCTAAATTTGGTAACCAGGGCTTTGCCATAGGCAAAAAAAATAGCTAAAACTATCGTATGCAATAACATATAGATGACACTGTAATAGAAACAAAACGTTTTTTGTATAAATAACAATGAGCTATTCGCCTCATCTATTACCATTGGCAATGAGGGAGAGAGAGAGAGGGGATATACATTATTTTATTAATCCCCATGGGGAAATTCCTCTCTGCATTTGACCCATCCTAGCGGTGGGCTGTCACAGGGTAGCGCCGGGAACCCACTCCAGATGTAGTGCCCTTGCTTTTGTTAGAGGCAGCGGGGCAGGAGTGCTAACTTGCATGTTTTTGTGGTGCGGAGGGGGGAAAACCCAACGCACCCGGAGGAAAACCCACGTGAACACATCAGGGAGAACAGGGAGAGAGAGAGAGAGAGAGAGAGAGAGAGAGAGACACTGAGCTGGTGTGTCCTACTGTCCATGGCTGACCTTACCACTGTGGAGGGTTTGGGGAGGGGGTCCCAGACCTCAGGACCCAGGAAAGGGAGAACCGTCTCCAATGCGATGGCCCACAGCTTCTCTGACGGATTCAGATCGTGTTGTGTCCACCATGTTAGGGTTGGAGGAGACACTGCCCTGCAGATGGGGGAGGTGATATGTAATAGTTTTCTATACAGTACACTGAATGAAATGAACTGCTCAATGAATGCACACGTTGTTTACATTACATCCCCTATGTTTCTGTCACATGTAGCATGTAAAGCAAAGGGATTCACAACGCAATATAAAGTCAGTTTATGTTGAACACGGGCAGTTAGCCTGTAACAGTTTCTTACCCCTTATTTGGTTTGCTACCGTCGGTCTTCACATCTCTGGTGGGATCCTGGGAGCTGAACGGTACCGTGGACCTCTGCACTGATCCCCGTCGCCATGTGTCCGCCTGGTGCTCATCTACTGCCGTCCTCCTCCTCTTCAGTTTAGATTTAGGGTGGCTTTCAGCCATGTGTGTGTGTGTGTGTGTGTGTGTGTGTTACTTGCGATTGAACTTCGCGGTAAATCCCTCAGTTGGACAGGACGAGAACTTCCTTGTTTGTACCGTGATGTCACGAAAATATATCCAATCAGAAACGGGCAGCCGAGTTGGCAATTTGTATATATACTGGGAATAATCAGACGTGAAAAAAGATGCGTTTATCTTAGACTGCATAACTTATTGTTTATGTTTGATAAACACATTTTTGTATTATTATTGATTTATATATATATATATATATATATATATATATATATATATATATATATATATATATATATATATATATATATATATATATATATATATATATATATATATATATATATATATATATATGATTATTCATTTAAAGTACCTTCTTATTCATTTAAAGACTTATTTTCAAAAATCCATCTATTAACATGTGTAGAGATGTATAGTCAATAAAAGTGCACTGGGAAAGAACTGTGACAGTTAATAGACCTACAGGTATAGTATCTAGTGTAGTGTACCTCTTCAGACCAGCCCCGGCTGCCTTGTTATCCCTCTTGCCTGGAAGGTCTCCCCTTTCCAAATGATGGCACATAGGCTGCCTGGGTCTGCATCAACACAACGTTGCACAAACGCTAGCCCTATACAACTCCTCTCTCGGTATATAGGGTTAAGGACACACAATAAGTGGAAACTTGAAGTCATATTATTGGTGGGACTAGCCTACTCTGTAAACTCTTTTAAGCTTTTGGACAGAGGCGAGGGACCAACGGATAGCGGCTACAATTATGCAATGGAAAAGACAAGGAGAAGCTGGAACCAAGTGAAGGAAAAGAAGAGAAGAGAGAGGGATTAAAAACCGCTATGGGAAAACCTGCCACTTTGAAATAAGGTGAGGCCAGTCATTTTTGAATGGTGCCCGGTTTAGATGGCTATTCCAGAGGGTTTGTTCTGCAGTCGCCAACAAGGGTAAAATATTTTTTTTCTCTCTCCACCACAGAGTCCCATATAGGCCTCAAGCACAGAAACACAACGGCAGAGAGAGAGAGAGAGAGAGAGAGAGAGAGAGAGAGAGAGAAGGAGAGAAGGAGAGACAGAGAGAGAGAAGGAGAGACAGAGAGAGAGAAGGAGAGACAGAGAGAGAGAGAGACTGTGTCTTGGATGACTCCTATTGGGGGGGGGGGGGGGGGGGGTGGCGCCGAGGCCTCGGAAAGTGATGTTATGTCGTCGAGGAGGAGAGTTGTGATCCCATGTTGTGCACGGTCACCATGGTTACCGGCAGGATAGACGATGTGGAATAAAAAAGGAGCCGAGCACCTCGTCCAAAGTGGGACGGAAAGGAAAATAGGCCTATGAAGACACAGAAAAGAATAATGCAATAATAATAATAATAATAATAATAATAATAATAACCCTGACCCACACACAAAACCCATAATAATAACCCTGACCCACACACAAAACCCATAGTGCAATAATCATTTTTTAGACTATGACACGTCGACAGGCGTATAGGTCTACACTAAACCGAGAACAAACCAGCCATAGCACAGGGCTACTGCCTTTATAACCTACTGTCAAAAACTAAACCTATTTTTCCAAAGCCAGGGGCTTCCCGGGGGCCGCACCCCCTCACCCCGCTGCGGCTCGCCGGTCTCCGTGACCTGATGGCGGCCTCTCCTCTTTCTCTTCTTCTTCCCGCCGGCGGAACGGGACGGAGCCACGAGCTCCTCGTGGCGCCAGCGGGTAGAAACGACCCGTCAGCGCGGTGCACGTGCTGCTATCGCGACTTGCCTCCTGAGGCGCGGGAAAAACGCACGCGCTCGCGCACACACACAGACCGATGTGTCTGGGAGAGTATCCCGCCATGTTTTTTTTCCACTTATTGTGCAGAAGTGTAGTGTCTATTAGGTCTGCTGCCATGTTATATGCGTCTCCATTAGGTGACTAATTAACCAAACCTATATTCATATTTGCAGTTTATTAGATAGGCGTTTTTATTATGGTCATGAGGAGCATGTAGGCGACAGGAAGGCGTCGTGCTCAAAGAAATAACCCAATCCTTTCGACTGGGAGTCGATTTGAACACCACCAGATTATCACCCTATAAAATAGGCTACACCATAACCAAACCAATTCAGCCAATGCATACTCAGTAAGTATTTAAAAAAAAGTATAATAATAATAATAACCAGGGCAATAACAAGGTAGCCTACAGGTACACGTGAATACCTAATACTAACATGTTACATGTAACAGTGCGCAGTAGGCCTATTCAAGCGGCTGCAGTTATATCCGCATCTGGCTAGGGGACGCCATAGGAGTAGTAAACAACTATAGCCTACAGCTGGACGGAGGTCTGACCTTTACTACACCGTGAGTAAAACTAAGTATGTAGAATAATGACATGGCCTATATGCCTAATTGTGCATAGCCTACCAACTACTGTAAACAAACAAACAAAAAGTTTGAATCGAATAAGTAAGGGTGGCAACAGAATAATGCGTTATTACAACAAATAGGCGCCATGAGAACCGAAACAGATGTTATGTTGATTTCTAGCTTAGCTTCCGACGCAGTGAATATAGGCTACCAACACTACTTTCAAATATAACCAGCCAACTTTATATCACAATTCAATTAAAAGGTCTACATAATAATGTTTTTGTTTTAAATATATGTAAAAACGTTTAAAATAACGTTTCGTGAGTAACACGTTTGTTTTTGTATTTACATTAAATATGATGGGCGGTTTTATGTTTCTCTTGTGATTATGATCAGACACTGGGAAAGTTTGCGCCATTCTTTGAGAAAAAAAAAAAAAAACACAATATAGCGGAGAAAAGCAGAAGAAAATAAACCGCAGCATGTCGTTCAATTTGCATTTCCCTTCTACAGCTAAATTTGACTCGTCTCGCAAAAACCCCACCCATCCTCTCGGTCTTTTACAGCCGTGAACCAAATGATTCACATAAGCCCTGCTCGGCTTTTTTCCCCCTTCTTCTTCTTCTTCTTCTTCTTCTAGGCTACTTCTTCTTCTACTTCTTCTCCACTCTCTCTCCCTCTTTCCTCCCCCCTCCCTCCCTCCCTCCCTCTCGCATGGCTGTTGGCTGCTCCAGAGCTGAGAGGATGGGGGGGGGGTGGGGGGGGGGGGGGGGGTTACGGCTGGTTCCTGGAACAGTCGAGCCTGCCTGCGGAGTCAGTCACATT